>JAIOTZ010000161.1:0-80346 GCA_023374045.1 Limonium bicolor | reverse complement strand
AGTTGTTTAGGAACATGGACATTCATTAATTTTCTCATTCTTTGCAAAGATATATGGCCTAGCCTATTATGCCATAGCAACAAATCTTTTTCATCATTCACATTGAAAGATTTTACACAAGTGTTTATACACCCAACCAGCAATCGGTTTCTGTATGAAATGAAATCATATAGTGATCCTATATCTACAACATATAAGCCACATATTTGCCTTCCTATTTCTTTTGCAAGGTCACTCTTACAATCCTGCAAAAAACAAGCATCGTCTTTGAATATTACAGTCACATGTAAGTCTTCCACTAATCTAAACACTGATATAATGTTAAATAAGAATGAAGAAACAAACATTATGTTCCTTAAACAAACTACACTATACAGAGAAAGATGCGCAACAGAGAGGACATTTCTTTTGTTTCCATCTGGAAGAGTGATTTCCCTCTTTGTTTCCAAATTAACACAGTTTGAAAGCAAGAGTTTATTGCCACTGACATGTTCAGTGGCACCAGAATCTAAAATCCACAAGCTTTTAAGATTATGCATCACAGAATTTGTGTTGCTCACCAAGCATAGTAGTGCAGTATTGAGTTTCTCAAGCAGGCTTTGTAAATTATGCATTATAGAATTCACATTACTCACTAAACATGGTAATGTAGTGTTAAGGTTTTCAGGCTTACCTGCAAACTCACCGAAGTTTGTCTGTTTGGATGTTCCAGAGCCGTCTTTCTGTAGTTGAAGGTACGTGACTAGCTGTTGAAGTTGGTCTGGACTAAATCCTTTCACAAGGGATTCTTGTACTGCATCATCTCCATTGGTAACTCCTTTGGTTTACCGAGATTCTCCCTTGTCTGCTCTTCTTGGACGATGAGAGAAAAGATCTCTTCAAGAGTGGGAATCTCGCTCATAGCCAAAATCTGCCCTCGCAATTGAGCGTAGGACCGGCTCAATCCCATCAGAAAATGGATGATCTCTTCTTCAGCCGTCGCTTCGTTTGATTTTCACTAGATTTACAAGAAGAGCAGCAACTGCAGTGGTCGATTGGTCTTGCAAGATCGTACTGAGCCCACACTTCCCTTGACCTCATGAAATATTCGGTAATGGATTCTTCTCCCTGTTTTAGGTTTACGATTTGGGTCTTGATGTTGTGCAAAGTGGCGAGATTCTTTTTCTCGAATCGCTTGCATAACCATTCCCAAATTTGCTTTGGACTGCTTGTATATATCACGCTTCAAGCAATATTGGGAGCTAATGAAGAAATTATCCATGTGCTTACAAGGGAGTTCGCTCGCTTCCACGCAGCCGTCCGGAACGCATCTTGACTATCTGGTTTGGTGACGCTGCCGTCTATAAAACCAATTTTGTTCTTCGTCGTGAGAGCTTCTTGCATTGTCCATTTCCAGGCTAAGAAGCCTTCGCCGGTAAACTTGGGAGCCAGAGGTTGTCCTGTCTGCTAGGTGGAAGCGACGTAGAGAGGGTCATTTTGATCGATGGTGTTGGTCTTGCCTACGCTATTTTCTGGTTTATTTCCGGTGTCACTCATTGTTCTTTGTTGGAGGATCTTGAATTGCTCTTGATATCATGACAAAATCTATCAAAAACAAACATGTATTTCTCTTATTTCTTGTTTTGAGAAGAAGACGACTTCGGGCATCTTTTGTACAGAGAGGGTCAAAGCCCTTGACTATTATGCTATTCTCCGCTTACTAAACAGAAGAAAAGGAGTGGGCCTTTTATATGCCCATATCAACGTTACAAAGGATAATCAAATAACGGATATGAAAATACAATAAAGAGGACCTAGAATACAACACTAGAAACGTACATATATGTATATCCTAAGTACATTTTACTTGTCCATGTCTAGCAATATATTTCCTTACCCATAAAGCTTTTCCATCTCTCCACACCTAACGTTTTAAGAAGCAATAACTCTTATATTGTCGCCCATCTCCAATGTTCTAACTTACCTCAACAATGACTTGTCAATAACCAGTTGTTGATAGTTCTCTCGCAACTTGTCTTTGTCTGAGATATCACACTTAATCAACCTGACTAAATGCATTGCTCTATCCTCAGCCAGCATGTTGGTCATGGTTGACTGATTATCTCAGTTAATAATGACAATTGCTCGTCGATGCTAAATGCCACGCCCAAAGGAGTTTATGTGTGTGTTATTGTTGCGTATAATTAGAACGAGAAATAGGCGGGGTATCTTGATACAAGGTGGTTAGGAACCACAATCCTCATATTGATTTGAAGGAATTTATAACTCGGAGGCAATCAGGAAAAGCCGATTGTAGAATGAACATTTGGTTTCGGTTATAACCGGGAACTGAAATTATTCAGGGTTCTTTTAATCGAATTTTTTTAACCGTTCTTTGAAAATTTTTAACCGTTCCTGAAAATTTTGAGTTTTTTGGTTATTTGGGTAAAACTAACATATATTATAATTCAGGTTTCAGTGCTAGGGTTGAGTTATTCATATTACCCAAATAATCAAATTAAGTTTATATGTTATACTATGTGTTTAATAATTCGGTTCTTTTTATAATTCGGTTTTGTGTAAAAAATTCGGCTCATTTTATAACTCGATTCTAACCAAAAACCGAATTAAGAAAATTTTAGTTTTTGGGTCGGTTATTGGTCCCGACTTTAAAAGAAATTCTGTTATTTGGTTTTTGGTTTTTGGTTTTTAAGCTAAAATTTAGTTATTCGATTATAATCGAACAATACCAAAACCGAACTTTAATTCCTAATTTGGTTTTCGAGAAGAATTGAATAGCCAAATGATCATCCATAGCCTATTGAGCTATAAGATAAATGGGCTGAATTGTCCAAACTCGGACATTTGAGATGGGGAAGCACGGGTAGGGGATTATTTGGTCTCGTGTTTGAACCCTCAAACCTTCATCTTTTCATTCTAGCCTGATGTGTTTGCAGCGCTTGCGCCAGTGCGTGGGCTTACCCAAAAGTGCACTCGAAGAGTAACTGCTGTGGGATCCCACGTATAGAAATAATAATAAATGGGTGAAATTTAAATAATACCTCTATTCAATCATCTGTGATTTGGTAGAGAACGGGATTGGGGTAAGTTAGCTCTTGGACCTCACTAAAACCTTCATTAATGGCTGAAAAACAATCTCGACAAGGCCTCAAGATTAAGCAAATGGCCCATACCGAGTCCAAAGAGCACGACCAAATCGATGGGCTTCTTTGACACAAGGAGCCGATCGCCGGTTTGCTAAGCCCCTCTTGGAATTCTGCAACGAATGTATACTGGTAGTCATATACTGAAGTCGAACAACCATAAAGTGAAGCTGACTGTTGAGGGTCATGGGCTCGACTCTTTAATATTTGGGAAAATTCACAATATACCCCTGTTTTCTTTCGTAATTCATAATATGCCCCTTTTTTCAAACTGTGTCACAAGATACCCCTGTTTTATTTGCTAATTCACAAAATGCCCCTTTTTACTAACGGCCGTCAAATACTCCGTTAACCTCCTCTGGAAAATGACTATTTTGCCTCTGACCCTTTTTTTTTTGAAAAATTCGCAGTTTTTTTGGCTACTTTTTTTTGAAAATTTTAAATTTTATAATATACCCCTATTTAAATTTGTTGTTCACGAAATACCTCTGTTTATGTTTTGAAGTTCACAAGATTCCCCTGTTTATGTTTTGTAGTTCATGAAATACCCTATTCACCCTAATGGCCTGGTAAAGCATTGTCTAGTTTTCTCTTATTTTTCAAATGCCTTCAGCCTCTTCATAATCATGACAAATGTTGTTTGCATTCAAGTTCTCTAAGGTTTCTTGTCTCTCACAATGTCTCACCAATAGCTAAGTACGAATCCCTGTCATACACAATTAGACACAATTATAATATATGACCAGAGACAAACTAGTATAGCATGGACTATTTACATAGTTAGGTAAATACCTTCAAGTAAAGAGTAGATTGATTTAGTTCTGTGGACAAACAATAATGCCCCAGGCATTAGGTTTAAAATGGCTACCTCTTGGTCGAACTCAGTAGCAGACCCGAACTTTTGTTTAGGGGGGGCAAAAAAAATTTTTGACACTATTGTTCTTTAAAACATTATGTTATTTTGTATTTCTAAAAAATTTATAAGAGCATTTTGCAAATTTTCAAAAGTTTCGGGGGGGGGGGGGGGGGGGGGCATTAGGGAGATGGATTTTGGTTCATTCAAATATCTGAGCGATATCCCATTAGAATGCTAGACACACCATAAGTTTGACCAGGGGCGGACACAAAGGGGGCCGCCCCCCCCCCCCCCCCCCCGAAACTTTTAAAAATGTGCAAAATGCTCTTATAAATTTTTATAAAATACAAAATAATATAATGTTTTAAAGAACAATAGTGTCAAACAAAATTTTTGCCCCCCCTAAACAAAAGTTCTGGTCCGCTACTGAGTTCGACCAAGCGGTAGCCATTTTAAACCCAATGTTTGTGACATTATTTTTGTCCACAGGACTAACCCAATCTACTCTTTACTTGAAGGTATTTACCAAACTATGTAAATAATCCATGCTATACTAGTTAGTCTCTGGTCATATATTATAATTGTGTCTAATTGTGTATGACAGGGATTCATACTCAGCTATTGGTGAGACATTCCTAGAGACAAGAAACCTTAGAGAACTGGAATGCAAACAACATTTGTCCTGGGATTATGAAGAGGCTGAAGGCACTTGAAAAAAAGAGAAAACTAGGCGATACTTTACCAGGCCATCAGGGTGATAAGGGTATTTCGTGAACGACAAAACATAAATAGGGGTACTTGTGAACTTCAAAACATAAATAGGGGTATTTCGTGAACAACAAACTTAAATAGGGGTATATTATAAAATTTAAAATTTTCAAAAAAAAAGTAGCAAAAAAAACTACGAATTTTTCAAAAAAAAAAAAAGGGTCAGGGGCAAAATAGTCATTTTCCAGGGGAGGTTAAGGGAGTATTTGACGACAGTTAGTAAAAAGGGGCATTTTGTGAATTAGCAAAGAAAATAGGGGTATCTTGTGACACAGTTTCAAAAAAAGGGTATATTGTGAATTACGAAAGAAAACAGGGGTATATTGTGAATTTTCCCTTAATATTTTATTATACCGTCCTCATATCAATATAGTACTCCAAGTGGCGTAACGGATAGAAACTAGCCTATATATTATAGCGTTGCGGATTCCCAAACTGATTAACGAGCAAGGTGGTAGTCTTAGGATATCCACAATGAGTATGAGGTTCTTAACGTATTTTTAGATATATCATCATAATATATTTCTTTTAATGTGTAAGGAACTTCATCAATTTGTTAATCCCTACAATAAGGGAGTTTATTAACCTTTTCACTCCTCCCACCATTTTTTTTTCTTTCTCCCCTATTATTTCTTTTCACTTTACCTGTGTTGAAAATAAAAGAAAGTAAAAGCAAATACTGTAAATATTTATTGTTAAATTGATGGTGTCATTAATACAACCAATCAAATTGATTTTCCATACATTTTTTAAATAAGTAACGAAGAAAGAGAAAGTGGGTGAATTTCACACCACTATAGATTTTTTTTTTAATTTCTTACTGACAATTTTGAATGGAATCCACACCAGTGTGCTCTTATAATACAACTTTTGAGAGATAAAGACATTTCATAAGCTAGCCTCGTTGGACAAAATGTGGTTTGAGCAACGGAGGAGACAAACAATACCCATTCAGTAGTGTGGAAGGATCCCTTGGAGGGAAGTCAGTAGGTTTGAGACAATGCAACCAGCAAGCATCGGAGAAGAGGAGAAGCTGTCATCAGCGTTTTTTTGCAATACACGGACATGTGCTTCTTCTACGATCTACGTCTTCGTCAACATTATTTTGCTCCGAGTGTGATTGAATTACCCTCGAATCATCATCTTCATTGTCTTCGTGTTTTTTATTCTATCTTTTAACATTCTTTTTCCCAAACCTCTTAAAACCTTAAGAATCATTGCATAAAAATAGAAAGACTCGAGAAATCTTGAACTACATGTTAGAATGAATAAAAAGGAATTGGCATTCTATTATATTCTGGTCTTGGGATGTTGTCTGACATCTACTATAAAATTTCTGGTATACTGTATATTTTGAAAAGTTTAGAACGAAGGGTAAAATAACTATTTTTCGGCTGTATAGAAAAGCCTATGACAGAATCTTACGGGCCTCGCTAGTTAAGCCCAAGTCTAGTGTATTTCTTGTAGCTCTTCTTTATTTAGTTGTAGGCTTTTTATGATAAAGCCCATTATCAATCTTTTCTTCTACTGTCCATATACGGAACAGTATAAATATATAATGTAACGATAATCATAATGAGCAGAGCATTCATTTCTTAAAACCCTATTCCAACTGCATATATTGACCTCGAAAAATATCTACTTCAAATTAATGTTAAATACATAAAAATATTACGTATTAAGGCATTACTTGTAATAAAATTTTAAAGATAAATATCAAAGTTAACTATTAATAAAAAAACTCTTGTATTGTAAAATATATCTCTAACCACAGTAAGTCGATAAATAATCATCTAAGTGACACTTTAAGGCTTTCATATTTTAGAAGTGTAAATAGTGTATCCCTTTATAAAGTTGGGCTGTGTTTTTTTTTCTTTCTACTTGATTGATTTATGATGTTATTTTTTACTTAAGGTTACAAAAATAGAGATAAAATGAACAAAAGAAGTTAAATTTTATGTTTTAATTTATATTTATATGAAAAAAGATAAATTAACATAAAACTGAAAAAAGGATGGGACTCTACTTTTGTATTTTAGCTCTATTTTGATTAATCTTTTTGTAGTTTTTTTCTATTATCTGTTTTATAATTATTTTATATACGAAAGTATTTCCTAGAAGAAGGTCCTTTTTTTCTACATCTAAATGTAGTTATAGATGATTACATATATGTATATTTGTTTGATAAAAATTGTACAGTTAGTAAATAGAAACTGTACGGATATATATGTAAAATTATATATTAAATTCTTATATTACTAAAATTCTACTAGATGTACATACTAACTTCTTAAAGTGTATAACAAATTTATAAAATATATACTTTTACACTATAAAAAATGTACAATTTTAAATGTAACAAAAAATAACCATATATACTTATAGCAAAGAATTATTTCAAGAAGATTGCAAACCCACACAACGACTATCGAAAAGGCAAAATGAACTGTCACCAACACCACATCTCCAGAAGTGGGAAGAAGAAGCAACATAACCAAAAACACTCCCAAGTGGTTAGAAGACCACGTTCTGCACTAACAGAGAGGATTTAGTGGAGCTATTTTCTGCATAATTACAATTACTAGAATTCAAGTAGTGGCATCAGTTTAGGTGATATTAGTTAGTGGGTAATTTTAGTTTAATTATTTAGTAACTGCACTTAACTCTCCTATATATATATATATGGGTTGTAAATCAGTAGAAGTCATCAATGAACTAAATTCCCAATCTTCCTTCCTAATCTCTCTCTCATTCTAAGGCTCTCCCGTCTGTCAAATAGTTAAGAAACCAGAAAACGGTTTCATTGGTGCTTTCACCTGTCGACCTCCAACATGGACGGAACCACCACCCGGTTTCGCGCTCTTGAAGATTCACAGAAAAAACTCACCGACACTGTTTCTCAACTTGCCGACCAGGTGCAACATATTTCCTCTCTGCAACAATCCACGGCTGATCAATTATCCTCCATTCAGTCCACCTTATCATCACAGATGGCGGACATCCTCAACCGTCTCACACTCACCGAAACTCGGCACAGCCAGCAATCGTCCGCCTCGTCGTCAGCGCTGCAACCGCGCACGCCCAAACTAGAAATTCCCTTTTTTGGGGGTGACAATGTATTGGGATGGCTGTTCCAAATCGAACGGTTCTTCTCGTTCCATCAGACACCGATGGCCCAGCGGCTAGACGTCGCTTCTCTTTACCTGACCGGCCCCGCCTTGGTGTGGTTCACCGTTCAGCATCAGACGCACCTATTCTCTTTCTGGGATCACTCCAAGCGCGCCATTGAAGCTCGTTTTGGTCCATCGACCTTCGAAAATCCAGAGGGGTCGCTGTACAAACTCTGTCAGACATCTACCGTCAATCGCTACATCGAGGAATTTGAGGCCTTGCACTCCCATGTCCCCCATCTACCAATGACAAGCGCCTTACACTGTTTTGTCGCCAGCCTGCGCGACGATATCCAGCGTGAAGTTCTCATCCTCACATCCACCTCCCTCACGATAGCCATCGGCCTCGCTCGATCGGTTGAAAAAAACTAGCCCGCCAGCCCGCTCGCTGGCCTGTGTGAACAGCCCCCGCGGCCCCGCCTTGCACCCACCCTGCCTAATCCAGCAGCCGGCATCCTGGCCCTGCCCTCCCCACCGCCAAAGCCGCCGGTGACTACCTCTTCCCCTCCAAGTGTGGCCCGCCTACCATTTAAGCGCCTTACCCCGACTGAAGCCCTTGCACGACGGGAGAAGAGTCTTTGCGACAATTGCGATGAGAAATTCGTCTCGGGTCACCGTTGTAAGCCACGCCAGTTCATGTGCATCATCGCCGACGAGTCTGACCACGTTGACCCCGACCTCCTGCCGACAACCGGGGACAACGACTCCCCCACTAGTGACTTGTCGCAAGCCAATACCGACACACCTTTGGTCTCCCTTCATGCGTTCGACGGTCATGCGAATGCTTCTACCATTTGGGTCTAGGGTAAAATCAATGACCAACCGCTGACGGTCCTCATCGACAGTGGCTCCACCCACAGCTTCATCCAAAGTTGCTGGGCAAAGCACCTCCGCCTGCTCATTGTTCCATCCCGCCACTTGTCGGTTCGTGTCGGCAACGGAGAAACGATGAACATCGTCGTCTCCTACCCACAAGTCCCAGTTCTACTTGGCAACCACACTTTCCACATCAATTTCTACCTCCTTCTAGTTCACGGCGCCGACCTCATCTTGGGGTGCGACTGGCTGGCCACCCTCGGCCCTATCATCTCGGATTACTCGGCTATGTATATCCAGTTCCAGGTTGACTCCAAGTGGGTCACATTGCACGGCATGGCCGCACACGACGTCACACCTATCTCCTACTCCCAGCTGTGTGTCGAACGTCGCAAGCACTCCATCGCTCATTACTACGGGATCTCGGTCACTGCCACCTCCCTCTCGGATCCAGTTGTCACCCCCTCCAGCACCACCGACGTTGCCCTCCAGGAACTGCTGCGTGAGTTCGCGGATGTCTTCGCTCCACCCAAAGGGCTCCCGCCCCACCGGCAACATGACCACCGTATCCCGCTATCGCCGCACACTGAACCAGTCAACGTTCGACCCTACCGCTACCCACACCGCCACAAAGATGAAATCGAGCGCTTGGTTCGGGATATGTTGGCGGACGGCATCATCCGACCCAACACCAGCCCATTTTCTTCTCCCGTTCTCCTTGTCCGGAAGAAAGATGGCACCTGGCGCTTCTGCGTCGATTACCGGGCACTAAATGCGGTCACGATCAAAGACTGTTTTCCTATCCCAACCGTAGATGAGCTACTCGATGAACTACACGGCGCCACCGTTTTCTCTAAGTTGGACCTCCGCACCGGATACCACCAGCTCCGTTTGGCGCCTTGCGACATCCATAAGTCCGCCTTTCGCACACACGAGGGTGATTACGAGTTTCTTGTCATGCCTTTCGGCCTGACCAACCACCCTCCTCCTTCCAGGCCGCCATGAACACCATTTTCAAACCGGTACTCCGTCGTTTTGTTCTTGTTTTTTTTTTATCTTGGTCCACAGTGCAGATGCGGCAACCCACCTAGATCACCTACGCGAGACCCTCACTATTCTCCGTACCAACTCATTCTTCGCCAAGGAGTCCAAATGCACCTTCGGTGTTCCCTCTCTCGCATACTTGGGACACATCATTTCCGCTACAGGAGTCGCTATGGATCCTGATAAGGTGCAGACCGTCCTCTCCTGGCCGACTCCAACCACCATCAAACAACTCCGCGGTTTCTCGGATTGGCCGGATACTATCGTCGCTTCATCGCTGGTTTTTCCAAGATCGCTGCCCCACTAACCGACCTCCTCAAAAAGGACTCCTTCCATTGGTCCCTCCCCGCCACCACCACATTTGCCCACCTCAAGCAAGCCTTGGCCACTGCCCCAGTCCTAGCTCTACCTGACTTCACCCAGCCCTTCACCGTCCAGACTGACGCTTCCGGATCTGGCATTGGAGCGGTACTGACGCAAGCGGGCCATCCTGTTGCCTTCTTCAGCAAACGACTCGGCCCTCGTATGCAAACGGCCACCACCTACTCTCGCAAGATGTTCGCCATCACCGAAGCAATTTCTAAATGGCGGTCGTACTTGTTGGGCTCTCGCTTCACAGTCGTGACCGACCACCAGAGCCTACGAGCATTGTTAACACAAACAATCCAGACCCCAGAACAGCAGCGTTGGCTCGCCAAACTCGCCGGGATCGACTTCGAGATCGTGTATTGCCCAGGTCATGACAACACCCCCGTGGACGCTCTGTCCCGCCTTCCGGAAGTATCCTTGGCTAGTTTCCAGACGGTCTCGAAGCCCGTGGTCGCTCTTCTGACGACCTTACGTTCTTACATTGCTACCCACTGCCAGGCCCTTTGCCAACAACTTCAGGACACCCCGGCTGCCCTCCCACACTTCACTCTCAAGGACGACCTCCTCTACTTCAAAGATAGACTGTTCGTCCCCGAGGGCTCGGTGCTGCGCCACCTCCTCTTGCAAGAGTTCCACAGCTCTCCCCTCGGTGGCCATGCCGGCATCGTGCGCACAAAAACCAAGCTCACCGCCGCCTTCAATTGGCCGAGTATCCGCCGAGGCATCAAGGATTTTGTAACGGCTTGCACAACTTGCCAAGAGGTCAAACCCGAGAACTGAGCCCCGACGGGCCTGCTGCAGCCCCTCCCAATCCCGGGCAAAATTTGGGATGCCGTCTCCATGGACTTCATTACACATCTTCCCCCCACACAGGGTAAAGCAACCATCATGGTCGTGGTCGACTGTCTCTCCAAATATGCTCACTTCTGCGCCCTCGGTGCCAACTATACCGCACCTCAGGTCGCCGAACTATTCGCCCGGGAAATTCTGCCACCTCCACGGAATGCCATCCAGCATTGTCTCAGACCTTGATCCAATTTTCACTAGTTCTTTTTGGCTAGAACTCTTCCGTCTACACGGCACCACTCTCTCCATGTCCAGCGCATATCACCCCCAGAGTGACGGTCAGACCGAGATTGTTAACCGCCTGCTCGAGGACTACCTTCGTTGCTATGTGGCCGATACTCCACACTTGTGGTACTCTTACCTCCATTGGGCCGAATGGTGTTACAACACCAGCTACCACTCCGCCATTGGGATGACCCCGTTTGAGGCCGTCTATGGCCCCGCGCCCCCCCAACATTGAGGGACTACCTTCCCGGGACTACCACCATCGGCGCCGCAGACTCGACCCTCACTGATCGTACCCAGCTCCTCCAACGGCTCACTTCCAACATCCAGCGTGCCCAACTCCGCATGCGCCAGAAAGCAGATAAGAATCACACCGACACTTCCTTTAGCGTTGGTGACTTGGTCTACGTCAAACTTCAACCCTACCGCCAGTCCTCAGTTGCCCACCGACACTCCCACAAATTGGCTAAGCACTACTACGACCCTTTTCCAATTACCGCCCGCATCGGCCCCGTGGCGTACCGTCTCCAGCTCCCCGAGACCACCAAAATCCATAACGTCTTCCACGTCTCTCTGCTGAAACTAGCCCGCGGGTTCCAACCAGGCACGACACTCTCCCTTCCAGCCGAGTTCTTCGCCGGCCGCCCCGTTCTTACCCCCTATGCTGTCCTGGCCACCCGCCAGCAACTCGTCGGCACTCGCTTTATTCCCCAAGCCTTAATACAGTGGACAGGTCTACCGGCCTCCGACGCCACATGGGAATCAGTCGCTGACCTGGCTCAGGACTACCCCCACTTCTGCCTTTAGGACAAGTCAGCACCTGAAGCGGGGGGCAATGTCACCAACACCACGTCTCCAGAAGTGGGAAGAAGAAGCAATAGAACCAAAAACACTCCCAAGTGGTTAGAAGACCACGTTCTACACTAACAGGGAGGATTTAGTGGAGCTATTTTCTGCATAATTACAATTACTAGATAATTCAAGTAGTGGCATCAGTTTAGGTGATATTAGTTAGTGGATAATTTTAGTTTAATTATTTAGTAACTGCACTTAACTCTCCTATCACTAGTAGGCGGTTGTGAACCGCCGAAATGGAGTGCGCCGAGATAGGTGTACAATCCTATCTCGACGGTTATACAACCGCCGAAATAGGTCATCTATTTCGGCGGTTGTTAGCTAAAAACCGCCAAGATAGGCGCGTTTTAAAATTAAAGAAAAAGGACCTATTTCGGCGGTTCCTAGCTAACAACCGCCGAAATAGGTCCTTTTTTAAAAAAAATGATTTTCGCGTCGTCTTCAACCTCACAGCAGCAGTTTCGGCGATTTTCAAGAGGCGCAGCCACGAGAATGAAGGCGCAGAGCATGTAAGTTCACCACGAGAGAAGAAAATGAACACGTACAGGCGCAGAGCATGTAAGTTCGAGTATATTACCGGTTCCCGGAGAGAATAAGATAAGTTCGAGTATATTACCACAAGGAAGAAGAACACAGGCGCATAGCATGTAAGTTCGCCTGCAAAATTACCGTGAGATTAGAGGATGAAGAAAGGTGTGCAGAGCATGTTTATTTTCCAGTTAGGGTTGCGAATTTACCGTAAGAGAACGGGATGAAGTGAGAGCAAGTGAAGAAGAGAGGCGCAGACCATGTTCGCCATGAGAGCAAGTTCGCCAGTGAAGAAGAGAGGCGCAGACCATGTTCGCCAGTTAGGGATACGAAATTAGAGAGAAGCAGATGAAGAGATTAGGTCGGTGAGCAAATATATAATAAAATAAAGTCTATTTCGGCGGTTGTTACTAACAACCGCCGAAATAGACTAAAATTTAAGCGGCCTTTTGAAAATTTCATAAAAAAATCCCGGGAAATGAACCTATTTCGGCGGTTGTAGATAAAACCGCCGAAATAGGGCTCCGAGATTTTTGTAGTCTGGAAAAAGACACCTATTCGCGGTTCCTAGCTAGAAACCGCCAAAATAGGTGTCCTCGCGTGAGGATGCGGAGTCACAAGAGGTTGGCTGCAATTCCTGACTCTTAAACTGGTCCGCGGCCCAAATCCCTTAAATGGGTAGCATCCCGGATTGGTGAGTCAAGTAAATCCCGGTGGTGGGACGGAGTAGTCCCCGGGCCGGAGGTCCCGACGACTTAACATGAGTAAGAGTAAGTAAGTAAGTATGTATGAGTATGAGTATGTATGCGTATGTATGAAGTAACGAGTAAAAGAGTAATCTCCACCCGATTAACCCGGGTGGACCAATGAAGCTAACAAGTATTGTATACTGTGTAAGTAATGAGTATGTGCATTCGGAAGAAGGTAAGTATGTATTGGATGGTTATATTGTATTCCTTGTATGTAATGAAGTGTATGTATGTATGCCTTGCGTAAGTATTATTGTATTGTATGTAAGAGCATGTATGCATGTATGTTTGTATGAAAATGAACTGCATGTATTCGACCAAGTGGTCGGCGTACCCTCACTAGTACGTGGGGTATGCGGTTATCATGCGCAGCGAAAGCTGACCCCCTAGGGGGAACGTTTTTAGTGTGCAGGTACCCGAAGCGGATGTGGTCAAGGTAAGAGACCGGCGGCACACCCTTGTACTTAGAAAGTAAGTAGTTGTGAGGAATGGGTAGATGTAGACTCTTAGTGATTATGTATGAACTTGGAAGAGATATGATAATTGTATAAGGATCCTAGTAGACTCGGTTAAGTATATTGTATTGTATGGATTATGGAGGAGTAAGTATTGAATGGAGCATTGTTGTATTTGATTGATGAATGGAGTATGTATTATAGATGTGTAGTACTCGGGATTCCGGTCCATCAGACCGATGCTGTATGTAGTAGCAGTAGCTTTGTTAGTCACGTGGGTGACTAACGACATTGTATCACCCACATTATGTAAGAATGTATCCGCTGCGTGTATCTGATGTGCAAGGAGATTGGACGGTAAGCACTGTATTAATGGTAGGGGTGTTACATCGGAGCCCTATTTCAGCGGTTTTATCTACAACCGCCGAAATAGGGGCGCCGAAATAGGCGTTTTTTGTACTAGTGTATATATATGGGTTGTAAATCAGTAGAAGTCATCAATGAACTAAATTCTCAATCTTTCTTCCTAATATCTCTCTCATTCTAAGGCTCTCCCGTCTGTCAAATAGTTAAGAAACCAGAAAACGGTTTCATGAACAAAGCCAAATTTATCTCTTCCACCGCCACGTATATCCCTACAAAGAGATACTCCCTCCGTTCAACAATATCTGTCACTTTAGAAACTTGCACACTTATTAAGAAAAGTAGGACAATGACGCATGTACCCCTACTTTTTACTTTTCCATTTAGATAATAATTACTTTTATATTGAATAGTAGGGGTAAAAGTGGAAGGAAGTGTGTCAAAAAGCTAGAATGATAGATATTTTTGAACAAGAGTCACATCCTAAAACGACAGATATTAATTAACGGAGGGAGTATAAAATTAGGGGAGGAAATTACAGTTTTCAAAAAATAAAATAAATGTTAAAGATCATTGTTGGTATGACACATTTTAAGTAGAGGTGACAATTCGGGTTAATGGGTAGGGTTGAGATCAACATATATCTAACTTGTTTAAAAATCAATTGACTCAATCCAATAATCGGGTTATAAATTTTCAACCCTAAACCCAACTCATATAAAATTATTCAACTTAAACCCAACTTGTCTAGCCCAAAAGTTTCCAAACGCATCATTTTTCAAGTTTTACATTTTTTATGCAAATAAATTGTCACTTTTATCAGATGTCCGACAGATTCTTTGAGAGTCACATGTGATTGCATGATCTTCATTTATCATAACCGAACCATATAAGAAAACATATGTCGACGATCTTAAAAAACATTTAACTAAATTGTTAGATGGACGATGAAAAGTGTTGATAGCATTTTTTCATGTTTATTAATCAATAGTTATAGAATAGTCCAAGTAACATACTAGTATGTGTGTACTATTTTATACTATTTATTGTATTTTTTAAATAAAATAGTTGAGTTCTGGTTATAATTTGTAATTCATACCCAACCCAAGAAAATAATAGGGGTTACAGAAACCCGCCCAAAAATTAAACGGGTCAAAAATCTCAACCTAAACTCGTAATTACGAGTCAGTTTTGGATGGGTCTTTCGATTGGGTCAAAATTATCACTCCTAATTTTAAGTATTTAATTTCATGCCTAAATATCATTATCGACCAACTCTATTATTCTTCGGATGAATAACCAACCCAATCCAATAAAAGGGTTATAAATTTTTAACCCTAAACCCAACCCATATAAAATTATTCAAATTAAACTACCCAAAAGTGTCCAAACTCATCAACTTTCAAGTTTTACATTTTTTTTTGCAAATAAATCGTCATTTTTATCAGATGTCGGATGGATTCTTTGAGAGTTACATGTGATGCATGATCTTCATTTACCGTAACCAATCTATATAAGAAAACATATGTCGACGATCTTAAAAAACATTTAACCAAATGGTTAGATGGACGATGAAAAGTGGATATCATTTTTTTATGTTTATTAATCAATAGTTATAATAGCCCAAGTAACATGTGTACTATTTTATACTATTTATTGTATTTTTTCAATAAAATAGTTGAATTGTGGTTATAACTTGTTATTTATACCCAATCCAAGAAAATAATAGGTTACACAAATCTGATCCAAATATTAAACGGGTCAGAAATCTCAACCTAAACTCGTAATTTACTAGACAGTTTTGGATGGGTCTTTCGATTGGGTCCAAATTACCACTCCTAATTTAAAGTATTTATTTTCATGCCTAAATATCATTATCGACCAACTCTATTATTCTTCGGATGAATAACCAATAGACATGGCTTGAATTGATCACCAGAGTTTCCCCGGCCAATGGTCAGCGTTTCTAATGAGACCCTAGGCCAACTCGCCATAACTGCCCTCAGCGCACGACCAAGTATAATCTCAGGCACGACTGGATGGATACAATTATTAGAAGACATGAATTTAGGCATAGAGGAAGAGTTTTGAGAGTAATGTAACTGTTTATTGTATTTGTAATTCAGTGTATACAAAACTTAATGACCGTAAGGTATATATATAATGTTTGCTACCAAATCTCTATCTGTAAAAGATAAATATATGATATGGATAAAATCTAAACTAACTAGATTTTCTCTAGTAGTTTCTAATAAATAAAATGTGGGCTTAAGTGTTGTTGGTGGGCTGACAACTAGCCCAATACCCCCCTCAAGCCGTAAGCAAGCAAAATTGCTTAGGCTTGACACATGATCATGCATCCCAATACGTAACAATTGCTCCTTGTACTTGACTCCCGGCAAAACTTTAGTCATCATGTCGGCAAGTTGATCGGAAGTATGAGTGTACTTAACGTCCACAAGACCCTGTTGTATCTTCTCCCGAACAAAATGACAATCAATTTCGATGTGTTTAGTGCGCTCGTGGAAAACTGGGTTGCGAGCTATATATATAGCTGACTGATTGTCACACTTGACCGGTATGGGTGTTATGTGTTGGACATCAAGCTCATGAAGCAATCGTGTAAGCCATGTTAATTCTGCAGTGACACGTCGCAAATAACGATATTCTGCTTCAGCACTAGAAAGGGACACTGACCCTTGTTTTTTAGTCTTCCAAGAAATAGGACTGTTCCCGAGGAAGACAAAATAACCTGATACAGATTTCCTTGTGTTTGGGCAAGCAGCCCAATCAGAGTCGTAATATGTTGTTAAATCCATAGTAGAACTCGGGCTGCTGTCAAGAACTATACCATAATTCAAGGTTCTTTTGATGTAACGGAGTGCATGCATAGCCGCTTCCATATGAACATCACTCGGATGTTGCATGAACTGACTAAGCACCTGAACTGTGAAACTGATATCTGGTCTCGTATTAGTCAGATAGTTAAGTTTGCCTACCAACCGTCTGTAAGATGTGGGATCCTTCAAAGGTGTCCCATCAGTAACACGTAATTGTTTGCCCGTGACCATGGGCCCTTTCGCAGTTCTTGCATCGGAACATGTATATTCTTCCAAGAATTCAAGACAGAATTTTCGCTGTGAAAGAATATACCCTTGATTGTATGGAAGAAACTCTATCCCAAGGAAATAACGCAGTGTCCCTAGATCTTTGATGCAGAAATTAAGATCTAGAGCACGCTTAATTCCATCAATTTCGTGTTGACAAGCACCAACAATCAACATGTCATCAACATAGACCGCAATGAACATTTTACCTTGTGCAGTTTCTTTATGAAAAAGAGAGTAATCATTCTTGGATTGAATAAAATCAAGAGTGTGAAGAAAACTGGCTAGTTTAGAAAACCATTGTCTGGAGGCTTGCTTAAGACCATACAATGATCTTCTCAACCGGCATGCTTTATTTGTCCCTGTGACCTCAAGGCCTGGTGGTAACCGCATGTAGACTTCCTCATCAAGGTCTCCATGAAGAAACACATTATTAACGTCAAGTTGGTTGATAACCCATCCTTTGTTAAGTGCAACAACAATGAGAGATCGTATTGTTGTTAACTTGACCACTGGCGAGAAAGTCTCATGATAATCTAGACCGTGTCGTTGAGTGAACCCCTTTGCTACCAACCGGGCTTTGTACCGCTCTAACGTCCCATCCGACTTGAGTTTGACTTTATAAACCCATTTGCACCCAATAACCTTCTTCCCTCGAGGAAGTGTCACAATATCCCATGTATCGTTCTCTTCTAATGCTCGTAATTCTTGTTGCATGACTGTCCGCCAGTGTTCATGCAAGACAGCTGATTGATAATTGTGGGGCTCATGCAAATCGGTACTAGATCGATCAATAGATGTGGAAGAAAGGAGAGCCACAGATCTGATGGGTGTAGTCTCTGTTAAACTAACACAGTGCGCAAGAGAGTTATTAGGAAGAACCGTTGATCCATACACCCTCTCATCTAAGATCTGTTGGAAACAAGTATTACACACATAGTCATCCAAGTAACTTGGCTTGCTGATCACTCTACTTGAACGTCGCAAATCTGGTTGATTGGTGTCATCTGCAGGTAAAGGTGGAGAAGAATCAGGCTGACTTGTGCGGAACAAAGGTTCTTCATCTGCTAACATAGGAGAGAGAGCATTCTGTTGTTCTAAAAGGTTAGAACATTGATATTGTTGCATGTCTGATGTGTGGAAAGGGAAAGTATGAACATGAAACTTAACATCCCTGCAAACCTCAACCATGCGACTCTCTAAACTCATCACCTTATATCCTTTCTTTCGTGGATCGTCTCCCAGATATATGCAAGCTTCTCCTCGTGGATCGAATTTCCCTCCTTTTGGACCAACAACTGTCTTGTAACATAAACAACCAAAAGGCTTGATCTCACTATACAAAGGCTTGGTACCAAACAAACTCTCATATGGAGTTTTGCCATTCAACGCCTTGGTAGGTAAACGGTTGATAATAAAGGTCGCATGTAATATACATTCTCCCCAATATTCAAGTGGAACATTAGATTGGAAAAATACCGCTCTAGCCGTTTCCAAAAGATATTTATGTTTCCGTTCGACTATGGCGTTTTGTTGCGGCGTATAAGAACATGTTGTTTGATGCACTATCCCTTGTTGCGCAAAGTAACTTTTTCCTTCATTCGAACTTCCCAGTTCTTTGGCATTATCTGTTCTTACCACCTTAACCTTTGCTTCAAATTGTCTTTCTACCATGCGAATAAAATTGACAATCGTTTCCCAAGCATGTCCTTTCTGTTTAATGAGCGTAACCCAAGTAGTACGTGTAAAGTCGTCGACGAAGCAAACAAAATTTGAACCCGTTGTAAGTGTCTGTACCAAACGGCCCCCAAACATCAATATGTATCATCTCGAATGCTTTCTTGGTTTTGCTTGTAGAATTGCTAAAAGGTAACCGTTGTGCTCTTGACTTGTAACAAACATCACAAGCATAGTTTGAAGAAAAATCTATTTCTTTTATTATGCCAAGAGTTACAAGTTTTCGTAAAGGGACATGCCCTAACTTGATATGCATTTCTAAAGCTTTCGAACTAATTCCACCGTTCTCCTGATTGGGATGGCCCAATTGATGTCGCCGGCCCGTACTGGTTGGGATAATTTATTGTTTCGTACCACTTTCTTCTAAACCCGTCTCTGTTCTAATAACTGGACAAGCGCAGCCCAAACCTGGCTGGCCCAAGTCGCGAATCTATCAGTGTCTAGAACGTACAGGTTATCTCTGGCATCTCCAACCTTGTTATTCTGGTCTGCGGTATGGCCCTGAATGTAGCAACCATTGCAATCAAAAATCAGTGAGCAGCAGAATTGCTTCACGAGCTTCGTTGCGGACTCCCATCTGGTAATATCACCGTTCTTTCTTTCTCCAATCGTCTCCAATTTTCGAACATGCAATCGGCTCCCGACATGTGATCGGTAGCTCCGGAGTCAATTAACCATTGTCCGGCGAAGGTATCACTAGAACGACTACTCATTAAACAGAATTTGTTGCTAATGCAAAAGGTACCATTACCTGAAAAATTGCAGTAGTCGATTCCCTCTGTGTTAGTTTCTGTGTTTTTGCTCCGCAAAAGCTCTGTGATTTGCTGTAATTGTCTCGGAGTTAAACCTTCTCCTTGCTCTTCTTTGTTGCTACTTTGTGCTGGTTCTGTAACTGAGTTGGCATACGCCTTCTTTCTCCGGGCTAATACTTTGTCGCGCCCATGGATCTCGTAACAATCAGCGACTGTATGACCCGATTTTTTACAATGGGTGCAAATTTGTCTCTGGTAGCACTCCTCGTAGCTATGCCCTAACTTTTTACAGTGAGAACACATGACCTTCTTCTTGTCGAACCTTCTAGGGTTCCTGGTATTGTTGCCTCCTGAAACTGTTTGGCTTGAAAAGGACATAGCATCTTCGTTCTGGTAATTATCTCCCCGCTGTTCTTCTTCTTGAATAATCAGCGAGAATGCTTTCTCGAGGGACGGTATTTCTTTCATGGCTAGTATTTGTCCTCTGATGGACAAATACTTTCGATTAAGCCCCATAAGAAAGTGAATGAGTTTGCCTTGTTCGCTTCGTTTCTTGTAAGCTTCTCTGGCACCGCAGCTGCAACCAGAGCAAGAACACCTGGGCGGAGGACAGGCTAAGTCTACTTCTCCCCATGCTTTCTTCAATTTCGTATAATAGCTTTCGACACTTTCCTCTCCTTGCTTGATATCTGATAACTCTCGCTGCAGGTTATGAATAATTGCAAGATTGGTGTGCTCGTATTGTTTAATCAAGGAATCCCAAAGTTCCTTTGGATCGTCACAGAAGCGATAACCTTCTGCAATATTGGAAGAGAGGGAAGTCTTCAACCAGGACAACACAAGAGAAGTCGATCTTTCCCAAGCGCTCCGCCGAATGACATCCGACTCATCAGGTTTGTCTATTTTCCCCAAGACAAACCCATACTTATTTTTAACCTTCAAAGCAGTTATCATATCCGATTTCCATCCTTGAAAACCTCTGCCATCAAACTTTGTCACCAGGTTTAGCCCTGGATTCTCTGCTGAATGAACGTAAATAGGATCATTTACGTCAATAACAGAACTGGATGTACCAGAACCAGAATTGGGTGTGGCTTCTTTCTTGCCTTTGTCTGCATCACCCGCCATGCTTGGAAGAAGCAAGAAATGTCAAAGACCCTAAGCTCTTGATACCATATTAGAAGACGTGAATTTAGGCATAGAGAAGGAGTTTGAGAGTAATGTAATTGCTTATTGTATTTGTAATTCAATGTATACAAAACCTAATGACCGTAAGTTGTATATATAATGTTTGCTACCAAATCTCTATCTGTAAAAGATAAATACATATGATATGGATAAACTAAACTAACTAGATTATCTCTAGTATTTTCTAATAAATGAAATATGGGCTTAAGTATTGTTGGTGGGCTGACAACTAGCCCAATAGCTTCTCTGCATTCTCAAACATACGTGCGTGCACCTCTCTTCATTATCATTTTGCATATGTGTCCTGGAATAGATAAATCACTAACCTGCTATATTTTTTTTGATAATTTAGGCTTTCGCCATTTGATTAATAAAAGATAGTCGGACCGGTATCTCGGGCCTCATTAAAACCTCCTCAAGTAAAACCCAATGGGAAAAAACTTGAGAAGGGAAAAGAGTACCCACCATGTCCTTAGTACAAGCCTGAAACACCAAGACTCAAGAGTGGGATCCAATCCCAACAAAACATAAGCTATACAGCACACAGACACCCCAATCAACCTACTTAACATTGTTACACATACTCCTTAAGGGATGTCAAACCAATTAAAGTCCACATTAACACGGCATTCCTTTCACCAAACCTTCGTCCATCTCCAGACTCCCAAATTAACTCGTAGTCCAAGACGGGTCACATTTAGAGTTTCATTACGAAAAACCACTTCGTTCTGATGCATCCAAATGAAGTATACTCCATAACATAGGGTTGACCGCCAGGTTCTCCTAGCTTTGGGACATCCAGCTATCCAGTCTTCAATGCTCAATTACTTGCTCATATGAGCTTGGATTTGACTGAGGAGGTTGGCCTTGGTGAGACTGGGATTAGGAACTTCACACCCTAGTTTCAGTAGCAGGTAAAGGCATTCTTCTGCCTCTCTTTCCACGTTAATGATTTTTCCCCACTCATCCCTTGCTGGAACTTCGTTATTTGATAAAGATGTAAGGGGTGTATCATGGGATAGTTCAACAACTAGCCCCATACTGTTATTTGCTATCTTAGAATTATCTGGGTTACTTTCAGGCGTAAACTCTTGATTCATAGGAGTCGATTCCATCTCATCATCCTGCCTCTTACTTTGAGTCTTTTCCACTATTGTCTGGTGATGTGGCGCCTCGAAATTCTTGCCCCTCTCTCCCTTATCAGTACCGATTTTTTTAATGCGTGAGGGACTGGTGGAGGACAAAACCTCGTGTGGCGCCTCTTGGAAAAAGTCTACAGGAATAAAGGGCATTTCATCCTCCTGTTCGTCTTGGGTCTAACGCGCCTGTGCAAGGAATATACCCACCTCTTCTATTTTTTTATCGGTGTGCTCCCACTCCCTATTGCTATTATTTAATGATGGGACAAGCTGGGGCGTGGCTCCACCATTAAAATAGTCCACGTCCATATTAGTTGCAGCGTGAATATTTCTTGTCGAGGGGCAGCATTCCTGAACCTCCACTCTAGGGGTGATGATGTCATCCCCCTCCTCCTCTTCTACGTGTACTATCTCCGTCCTGTCATAAGTGTCCTGTTTGCTTTTTGGCACGCTTTTCCACTTCAATATTAAACATATAAGATAAAATATTTTTTAAAAATTAAGTTGTATAATATATAGTTTTTCACATAAGGATTCCATTATAAATATAGATTTATAAAAATATATGATCGTATATGTTAAATTTTGAAGTCAAACGACACATCTAAATAGTAAAGTGGACACTTCTGTTGGGACGGAGGGAGTATATATATTCAGGGGATAGAGTTAGTGGCTGCTTTTCAATACGTGTGGGCTCCTCTCTTTCTTTATCCTGTACCAGAATTTCCTCCTCCTGCGCATCTTGTGGCTGACGGAAATTATTGCCCAACTCCTCTATTTTTTCGCCAGCCTGCTCACACTTCCCATTGCTACCATTAATTAATCCGACAAAGTGGCTGGGGGTAGTTACTAGAGGCTCTGACTAGATTGCGTCAGTCGCCTTATTCTCCGCCCCAGGACTACTCTTGGGAGTTGTCCAATTCCAGTCTTTATTCACCAGTGCGTCATCATCAGGCGCCGCCCCGGTCAAATGCATTACCTTTTCATTATTTTGTCCCCCCTATTACCGAAAAGCTTATCGGGAGTCGCTCTAACGTATACGTGATCATCATTTTTCTCCTGTCCTTCCAGTGCGTCATCGCCAGCTTCTTGATTTTGGGATTGTTTGACATTATTGACGGATTGCTGAACGTTGTTACGGGCATCCTCACTGTGTGGTATTTGAATTATACTTTCAATAGGATGTGTATTTGTGTGAATACCCTTCCCATCATCCGCTTCAACTAAGGATACTGAGAAAGAATGACCCTCAACAATTACCGCAATCTTCCAGTTAATCAATTGGAGGGTCGAAGTTTCTATATAGACACGAATTTTGGCATTCTCCACAAACTGATTCTCTTCGTCTTCTATCTTTATAACATCACCAACTGTTTGGGCGATCTTTCGTACATTGCTCTTGTTCCATGCATGGAAGGGGATTCCACGAATGACAATCCAAGTCCTGCGCTTCTCAACTTGGTCCTCTATTCCCCAAGGACGAACTTCCAAGTTTGACTGGGCATGGTTGACAGCT
The DNA here is from genome assembly GCA_023374045.1 of Limonium bicolor. Taxonomy (NCBI): domain Eukaryota; kingdom Viridiplantae; phylum Streptophyta; class Magnoliopsida; order Caryophyllales; family Plumbaginaceae; genus Limonium; species Limonium bicolor. The sequence continues at coordinate 56,720 of JAIOTZ010000161.1, read as the reverse complement.
TCCTTCACTTCTTGATTTGTATTAAAAAGCATGAGAAATTTTCTCCTTGAAAAAGCTAATAACCCTGTAATATTTGGCCACCAGCTAAGGACTTCCATCGCCTCCCCTGGGTTCTTATCCTCTTGGAGGGTAGTAACCGCACATCTTGACAGGCATACCTTCATCCCTTCATCGGCTTTAATCTGGATAGAGAGCCTGGACTTCACGCTGCTCTTCTCCGTTTTGACCTGAGAAGACTTTCTCGGTTGCGAAGTATTTTTAGCAGGAATATCTGTCCTCTCTTTTGCTTTGTGGCCTTGGAACTCTAATCGCGCCCAGAGGCTACTTCCGTTAATAGTCCAGCCTTAGATACCGTCAATTACTCTTTTGGCATCCTCGACATGATTAACATCAACAAAGGCACATGCATTATGGTTCCACGATCTCCACTTTCTACAGATGTAGAGCCTACTCCAATGCGCAAACCTTCTCACTAACCTACCTAAATGATGCTCCGATACTCCTCTATGAATGTTGTCAATAAAAATTGTGGTAGCAGGGTTACCTTTCGGACTGAATCTACCGTGACGAGAAACTGGAGGATGCTCGTGAGAGTTAACAACACGCGAATCACGGACGAAAGTCGGCTTACTGTGCCTCCAACTATTACTTCTAGGACGAGCGTAATCGCACTGGACAGAGCAGCTGCAACTATACCTACGTCCACTCTTCCTCGATCGAGAACCATCTCTCCCCATATTTGGATAGCGTGATATGAGGAGCTTACCGCTGATGAAGATGAGGAGTTCTCTTCTACTAATACGTAGAACACAGCCGGAAATGAAAGTAGAACCCAAAAAGAGCACCCATAGTATCAACCAAATTGCAACAAGACAGCTGGAATCAGTGACGCTAAGGTCACAACAGATTAAGAACTATGGCAGTGCAAGAGCATGAAGACGACATGAAACTATGGAGCTAGCTGGCTTGCTGCCTCCTGACTGTTGATGGTGCTGCTGCGGGCTCTTCTTCATTGGATTGCCGACCACAGGAGATTGACTTTACGGCAGAACAGAACTCAGGCACCATTTTTCGGTGGACAAGGATGCTGGCAGCCACGTTCCTCGAGATTCCAATGAACTGTAGCTCTTGGCTCTTGTTGTAGACCGCGTATACGCCTGTGCCAGAGGGTAGAGTCCCGACGATATCCTCGTCAGCCGCCTCCTCAGTAGCCGGGACATGGAAGGTTTCAGAGTCCGATAGCTTTTTGAGAGCTGAGGCGATAATCACAATCCGGAGCCTTCTGGGTTTCCGCGCACAGGAGGTCCAGCGAGATGATAGTTCGGGGAGAAGTAATAGCCCAAGAACATAGAGTGGGCTAATATTAGAAGTTATGTAATTTAGGCCCATAATAGATTGTGTAATATAGTCCATATTAGTGTATAGATATTGTCCATAGTAGTGTCGGTTCACATTCTCTATGTAGCCTATATATATGGGCATACATTCTCGGTTACAAGGTGTGAAATACAAAAAGGAATACACACACATTTTCCTAAAGTCTCTACATCATTCTATTTGCATTTATGGTATCAGAGCAAGTCCACGGGATTTTTTCCAGTCGTTCTCTCTTCCTTCCTCAAATTTTTCTTTCCTTTCCTTTTTACTTCGTCTCTTTCCTTGAATCATCTCGATCATGGGGGATCAAAGCTCTACTACTTCCTCCGGTCATGGCTCTACAGACGGCGAGAATACTCCGGTGACCTCTCCACCGCAAGCCAATACCACTCCTGCAACACAAGTAAACCCTTTTTCCAGTCAATTTTATCAGCAGCAACCAATTTAGTAAAACTGAAACAAGACAACTATAGGATTTGGAATGGAGTTCTTACTACTTTCTTGAGAGGAAACAATCTGTTTTGATGGGATCGGGGTGCTGACCGAGTAGGTCTGAGGTGTTAGTCTCAGACCAACCCTACTTGGAGACAAGTATTTGCCAAGGAGATAATGCGGAAGCGTTTGTATATAATTTAACAAGATAGGATTCTGCTTATATTGAAATTCAATGTGAATTACAACCTAGCTTCCTATCTTGGGATTCGACAGAGGTACTCTGTCTCATCCAACACTCGCTCTACTCTCGGCTTTGATCAATGCGTAACAAGGAGTAAAGGGGAGTGTTTAGTGTGCTCTATAGGTAATAAATACCTAAGCTAAATGACTAAGTCTCACTAGAATCTCTCGAAAATGATATCTCTCTCAATATGACTCTCTCTCTCTCTAGAAATGTGGAAGTGAAAGCTCCAACGATTACAAATGATTCTAGGTGCTTAAATACTGATAATACCCGAAGTTTCTGCTCCCATTACGTGTAGAATGACGTTTCCACGACCTCCCACTACGCATTGGGCGGGAAATATCTCAGCAGCTCTGTAGTGGGACTCGTTCTGGCGCTCTTTCAGCTTGACCGCCTTGATTTTCGGGCCTGATCATATTTGAACGTGTGTGACAGTTATCTCCTTGTTTTTCTCCACGTTCTAACAGTAGAGGTCGCCTTTTAGCTTCTATAACTTTCCATGAGAGTCTTGTGTCAGAACGACTCCTTCCGTCAGACTCGTTCATCGCCCAGACTTGCTCTGATGCTATTATCAGTGATATTTCTTCTGTCACCAGACTTACTCTGTTGCCATAATCAGCAAAACCTTGGGTTCCAACAAATTCCCCCTTTTTGCTGATGATGGCAAAGGGAACCGACTCAGTCAAGATGAGATAAAGTTCCCCCTTAAGTTGAGCATCATTTATAAGATGATATGAATGCAAACCGCTTGACAGATCGAGTTGGTTGACAACCAAACTACGTCTGTCGAGACTCTTTGTCTGTGGGCAGGCTCTGGATGACTTGTTCTGTAGTGGGAGTTACTGTTCGTTAAACTCATACTGTCTTTGACTTGGTCTCTTTCCGTTGCTTCAATTCATAGACCGACTCTTGCTGCCGGCTAGGCTTTGGCAATCTTCAGCAAAACTCTAATATTTTCACATTTTCCCCCTTTTTGCTGATGATGCCAAAAATCACTCGGTGAATCCCGTAGCAAGAGTTAACCTGTAAAAAAGACACACAAGCAACCAAGCTTGGAAGAACCAGCCTCATTGATTGATTCCCCCTTAGTCCAATATTCCCCCTAAGTTTGAGCACGTCATTTAAGACAAGATCAATGAGAAAAGAGCGTAATAGAATTAAACTAAGCTTAAACAGAAACAGTCTGCTTACCATCAAGCAGGGCAAAATCCATAAGTGCAATTCAAGTCTTCCTACCACCAAAAACATTAATTCGTCTTAGTGAGAGTGGGATTCACCGCTTTCCCCCTTTTTGACATCATCAGGCAAAACAGGGTGAGTATGCCTGACATCCAGAAGCAATCACATGGCTAAATAGTCAACCAACGGAGTCTACCAAAGTTTGATAAAAAACACCGCCAAGATAAACAAAGTTTGAGATAGGTTAAAGTATGGTCAGGGTGTAGGCTAGGAAATGGGGTGAGGGACTTGGTCTGCATCTTGGTATTGACCCATTCATTTTGAATCTCAAGAGAGTGCTAGATGTGGCTAACCGTTGTAGTGAAGCGTATTAGCCAAAGAATTCATACCCATATGTGCAAGCTAGCGTTGCTGTAAGCGCAAACCAGAGTCACGCAAGTTCCACTCTTGGAAGTGGGGCTGGAGCAAGAGTATTCTTCTATAAGTTGAAGAGACGATCGTAATTTGCTTTGTTTTAGCCTTCTCATGGGATTTCTGTCTTTCTTTCTTTTCTTTTCTTTCTTTCTCTTTTTTTTGGAAATTCACTTCAACTACGTGGGTATTTTGCCAGACCGATTCTGTCTGCAGATTGACTCTAGCAGTATTTCTTGGTCGAATGAAGGGGGTTGTGATGGATTTAGGTAGTAAGAGGTAGTAGGTTTTGCTTCAGTGGTAGTGGTAGTGGGTTTGGTAGGAGTGCAAGGGCTTCGGCTGAGATAGTAGTGGAGCTTGGGCAAGGTAGGTTGGGTAATCGACTAGGGCTGTAGGGTGAGTTGGGCATTAGTAATGATGGACCCAAAGTGGATGGGATTTTTGTATGGTGAGACGGCCATGGGAGACTTAGTGATGGTTTCGGGAGTTGGGACAACAATAGTGCCTTGTTTGGAAGGTTTTCGGCTTTGAGTGGGAGAGTGAGTAGGAGTGGTTTGAGGGTTAGGAGAATATAAGCTTTGGGGTTGTGGGATGGTTGATGTGGGTGCTTTGGTCGAATTGGTAAGGAAAAACTTGGCGGGTTTTCAAAAAACATTTGTAGACAAAGTTTAGTTGAACTACTTAACCAAGGAGAGTATGGTGCCAGAGAGACTATACCTGAGTACCCAGACTCTGTCTCCAAGAGGGAGAGGAGATACAACCACCCTCAGTTAGAACGAGTCATGCCTTGGTGTGTACGCAATTGCTCAAATGCAACCATGTGTGATGCCTTGGTGATGATATCAGCAAGCTAGGGTCTGTGGAAACTTAGTTTAATTAGATTAAGTTCATCTCCACATAATCTTGTATGAAATGAGAACTCAAGTATGTAAATTTAGTGCGAGCATGAAATTTAGAGAATTTGACGACCTTAGCTGGTATTATCATACATAATGGTAACATTTTGATCAAAAATACCGTAGTCTTCAAAGTACTTGAAGCTGGAGCGAGTCAGCTTGCTTTCTGCACAAGATTCGCAGAGATAGTCGGCTTGCTTCGGTACATGATTACAGACCGAGTCTGCTTGCTTTCTGCACGTGATTCTCATATATATGTATCGGATATTCATATCACACGTGCCATATGCCTTAAGATCACCAGAATTAGAGTCATAAGTCTTATAACATAAGATTGGAGAAATCACAAATTTGAGAGACACTTGAGAGACTATGTCCAATAACAATTAAGAAAACATTATGAACTTTAAATAAGAGGGGTTACCAATGGAGCCAATTCTTATGATTTTATGTGCATGTTGTCTCTAAAAGTAACTTTCCCCCTTGATGGTCAGAGTGAGTCGTAAACTCAACTTGGTTTCCTGTCATATATCTTGAACAACCACTATCCAGAAACCAAGAGTCATTGTTCCGAGCCACTCTGTCTGCAAAAAGCTACTAGTTAGTTTTGGGAACCCAGGTATACTTGGGTCCCCTCTTCGCAATGATGAAGAACTATTATAGTAAAGATCACGAGCTTTGATAATCGCAGACACACGAGATATATTAAATGATAAATCACGAATTTTATTACAAGAATAGTCCGTATGACCATCATAACCAAAATATCCGCAAATTTTCATTGCAGAGGGAGTCTCACTTACCTGATCATGAGCGGTTTTCTTACCATTGTGAGCCATCAAGCACGTCATACTGGTGGTGCATGACTCGGGCTCCTCTAAGTTGATAAGATCTTCCATCTTGAGAGATTTGTCAGCCAACACAGGCTCTGATACCACTTGATGGGATCGGGGTGCTGACCGAGTAGGTCTGAGGTGTTAGTCTCAGACCAACCCTACTTGGAGACAAGTATTTGCCAAGGAGATAATGCGGAAGCGTTTGTATATAATTTAACAAGATAGGATTCTGCTTATATTGAAATTCAATGTGAATTACAACCTAGCTTCCTATCTTGGGATTCGACAGAGGTACTCTGTCTCATCCAACACTCGCTCTACTCTCGGCTTTGATCAATGCGTAACAAGGAGTAAAGGGGAGTGTTTAGTGTGCTCTATAGGTAATAAATACCTAAGCTAAATGACTAAGTCTCACTAGAATCTCTCGAAAATGATATCTCTCTCAATATGACTCTCTCTCTCTAGAAATGTGGAAGTGAAAGCTCCAACGATTACAAATGATTCTAGGTGCTTAAATACTGATAATACCCGAAGTTTCTGCTCCCATTACGTGTAGAATGACGTTTCCACGACCTCCCACTACGCATTGGGCGGGAAATATCTCAACAGCTCTGTAGTGGGACTCGTTCTGGCGCTCTTTCAGCTTGACTACCTTGATTTTCGGGCCTGATCATATTTGAACGTGTGTGACAGTTATCTCCTTGTTTTTCTCCACGTTTTAACAGTAGAGGGTCGCCTTTTAGCTTCTATAACTTTCCATGAGAGTCTTGTGTCGCAGAACGACTCCTTCCGCAGTCAGACTCGTTCATCGCCCAGACTTGCTCTGATGCTATTATCAGTGATATTTCTTCTGTCACCAGACTTACTCTGTTGCCATAATCAGCAAAACCTTGGGTTCCAACATGTTTCAATTTGTTGATGGATCTGGATCATGTCCTTCTCCTGTGATAGAAGGAGTTACAAACCCAGAATTTAGTAAGTGGGTTCAAACAGATCAAATGGTATTGACAATCATATACGCTTCTCTAAGTGATGCCTTGATTGGCCAAGTTATCGGTATGAGAACCTCAGCCCAAGCCTGGAATTATCTCAATGAAACTTTTGCCTCACAAAGTAATGCTCAAGTTGGTCAGTTATTACATCAGTTAGCCTCCATTGAAAAACTTCCCACAGAAACAATTACCAGTTACTACAATAGAGCCCAAGCCCTTGTAGATTCCCTAGCCCTCACTGGTCACATGGTCTCTAACCGTGAATTCCAATGCTATATACTGAAAGGTTTACCAGTTGAATATGGAGCCCTAGTTTCAAATTTACTTACCAGATCTGATTCTTGCACCCCATCCCAACTATACAACTTCATGCTATCCAATGAAACTTGGGTGTTACAGCATCACAAAAATACCAATCCCTCTCTAAATCTCAACTCCACCACCTACAACAATTCATCTCAAGGGGATGGACGGGGATACTACAAATCAAACAGAGGAAAACCAAATACATCAAGGGGACGAGGCCGTGGTTATAACTCCAACACAAACTCTGGTTATAATTCAAACACAAATTTCACGGGAAAACCAGACAACAGACCCCAATGTCAAATCTGCAAGAAACGGGGTCATGAAGCATCAAACTGCTATCACCGATACAATTTTGCATACCAACCAAAACCCCCCCAGTCTCTATCCACAAATGTCACTGCTCTCTCTACTAGTCAGACTTCTAACACACCATGGGTTGCAGATACAGGAGCATCACACCATTTCACAGGAGACTCTTCTCGACTTAACCTCACATCCTCTGAGTACAGTGGCACAGATGTTGTGTCTCTAGGTGATGGCTCTGTTATGGGCATCCAACAACAGGGTATGGGTTCTTTATCCCTAGGTGATAAGACGTTTATTCTTAATGACCTTATGCATGTTCCCACTCTAAATAAGCATTTAATCTCAGTAAACAAGTTCTGTTCAGATAACAGAACCTACTTTGAGTTTTACAAAGATTATTTTCTGTTGAAGGATTTGAATACCCAAGGGATTCTACTCAAGGGTGATGTTGTTGATGGAGTCTACACCTTCCCTACAAAGAACACCACTACCTCTGTCACTCCTCAACTCTACTACAGCACCAAAGCTCCAGCTTCTATATGGCACAGTCGTCTTGGCCATCCTAGTGCAGCTATGACCAGACGCCTTATAACTAGCTATAGTTTACCAGTTTCTACTTTTGATAATAAGGAGCTCTGCTCTGACTGCTGTAAAGGAAAAATGCATGCCCTACCTCATTTTCCCTCAGATACTGTCTCTAGTAATAGTTTTGAATTGCTGTTTGCTGACTTATGGGGTCTAGCTTTCTGTGCCTCAGAAGAAGGGTTTCTATATTTTCTCATAATAATTGATGATTACTCCCGTTTCATTTGGATCTACCCTTTAAAAAAAAATCAGAGGTTGCTCTCATTATGCCTGTTTTTTGCACTATGATTCGAAATCAATTCAAGACAGACATTAAACAGATTCAAACTGACAGAGGAGGCGAATTTAGAGCACTAGATTCATATTTTCAAACACAAGGAATACTTCATCGTTACACTTGTGCCCACTCCCACCAACAAAATGGATCAGTAGAGAGTAATATAAGATTTGTGGTAGATAAAGGTCTCTGTCTTCTGTCTCAAGCCTTTTTACCTATGAGTTACTGGTCCTATGCCTTCAGAACTGCTGTTTATTTATTAAATAGAACCCCCACTAGGGCCATTGATCATGCAACCCCTTTTTTAAGTTATATCACACAGAGCCTACCTATGATCATTTGAAGGTTTTTGGGTGCCATTGTTGGCCGAATCTTAGACCCTACAATTCTCATAAGTTAGCTTTCAGGTCTACTGCTTGCCTATTTCTTGGCTACTCTGAAAACTCTACAGGGTACCTTTGCCTTGACCTTACTAACCACAGATTATACATATCTCGTGATGTTCAATTTCAGGAAACAAGTTTTCCTTTTGCCCCCTCAAACTCTAAACCCAAATCACAATCTCAAAATTCCAACACACCTATTTCAAACATTCTAGTTCCTGTAGTATCTACTACTGATCCCTCCATTCCCTCAAATTCACACAACACTTCTCCAACAACCTCCTCCACTTCAGATTCTTCTAATCACCAAACATCACCACCCTCAAATTCACACAACACTTCTCCAACAAACTCTTCCTCTTCAGATCCCTCTAATCACCAAACATCACCACCCTCTGCCTCACCTATACCTATATCACCAGGCTCCAACTCATCCAGCACCTCAAGTGATTCTTATCACTCCACTTCTCCTTTATCTTCATCCACAACTCCTTCTGACTCAGAACAACCTACTCATCCCTCTCACCCAATGATAACAAGATCCAAAACAGATAATCTTAGGCCTAAAATCAGAACTGATGGCACAATTCCCTGGTTAAACTACACTGACCTTCACACTACTGAAATCCCAGACCAACCATCCTACACTCAAGCAATAAAATTTGAAGACTGGAGGAAGGCTATACAAGCAGAATATGATGCCCTCACAAATAACAACACATGGACACTTGTCCCTCCCCAACCTCACTTTAATGTACTTGGGACTAAGTGGATTTTAAAAACAAAAAGACATGCAGATGGTAAAATTGAAAGAAGAAAAGCTCGATTAGTGGCTCAAGGTTTTAAACAGACACATGGCATTGATTATTATGAAACTTTCAGCCCTGTGGTGAAAGTTGCTACTATCAGAGTCATACTGGCCATTGCTTCAGCCAACAACTGGCCAATACATCAACTAGATGTTGATAATGCTTTTTTACATGGTGAATTAGAAGAGGATGTCTACATCAAACAGCCTACTGGTTTTGTTAATAAAAAATGTCCAAATCATGTGTGCAAATTACAAAAAGCTCTTTATGGCCTAAAACAATCACCTAGAGCTTGGTTTGCTCGACTTAGCAATTATCTCATTCATATAGGTTTTTGTGCCTCTCAGTCTGACCCATCTCTTTTCATTTATAACTCAAAAGGAGAAACTGTCTACCTCTTGGTCTATGTAGGCGACATTCTTGTTACTGCCTCATCTCTATCCCTAATTACTCAACTCACACATACCCTTGCTCGTGAATTTCCTATAAAGGAACTCGGGAACCTCCATTTTTTTCTAGGAATCCAAGCTACTCGAAACAGTACTGGCCTAACCATCACTCAAAGTCACTACATTCAGGAACTTCTGATAAAGACAAACATGCAACACTGCAAACCTGTTTCTACCCCCATCTTAGATTCGCAGATTCTTGATACTACCACTTCACCACCCTATCAAAATTCTACCCTTTTTCGCAGTGTGGTTGGAAGTCTCCAATATTTGGCCTTTACTAGACCAGATATCAGTTTTGCAGTAAATCGCATCAGTCAATACATGCAAGCTCCAAAAGAAGTACACTGGGTTGCAGCAAAACGCATACTATGTTACCTTAAGCTTACGATGAACTTAGGTCTTCTGTTCCCCTCTACATCCCCACCAGAGCTTCGCATCTTCTCTGATTCCGATTGGGCTGGATCTTATGCTGATCGCCGCTCCACTGCAGGATACCTTGTCTTTTTCGGCGACAGCCTGATCTCCTGGAGCTCGAAGAAGCAGCGCACGGTTGCCAGATCCTCTACTGAAGCCGAATTCAAAGCGTTAGCATCTGCAACATCAGAAACATTATGGATACAAAAATTGCTTCAAGAATTAGGAATACGGTTGCAGAAAAGCCCAATTTTAAAATGTGACAATATAGGAGCAACGTACCTTGCGTCGAATCCGGTGTTCCATAGCCGAGCCAAGCATGTAGCTGTTGATTTTTTCTTTGTTCGAGAACGAGTACGAAATCAAAGTTTGAGAATCGAGTTTCTTCCTACAGAAGCTCAACTAGCCGACGGACTCAAAAAACCCTAGGTCGATCGCGTTTTCTTTCTCTCCGATCCCAAATACCTCTGGTTGACACGGATTTGGCATCGCGGGCGGATAATAGCCCAAGAACATAGAGTGGGCTAATATTAGAAGTTATGTAATTTAGGCCCATATAGATTGTGTAATATAGTCCATATTAGTGTATAGATATTGTCCATAGTAGTGTCGGTTCACATTCTCTATGTAGCCTATATATATGGGCATACATTCTCGGTTACAAGGTGTGAAATACAAAAGGAATACACACACATTTTCCTAAAGTCTCTACATCATTCTATTTGCATTTAAGAAGTAGGCAGGAAGCTGAGACGAAGGAGGTTTGTTAAAAAGCTAGAGCAAGTATTCCACATTCTTAACCACAAGGTTGATGATCTGGGAATCTTCAGCTTGTTGAACGTTGTTGTCGAGTTCGCTGTGACCAGTAGAAGCGGTAATGTTCTCGCTCATCTCGCTCGTACAGAATGGCGACCTGATCTTGGTTGAATCTCAGCGCTTCCAAGTCATCATTTTGAATACGTCAAAGGAGCACTGAGTTTCGAATTCGTCGCGTCTGGCTCAGATTCCTTCTTCGTGTCTTGCTTCTTCCCGTGCGAACTGGAGCAGCGAACTAGGCGGCTATGGTGGTTAGTGGTGAGCGACCGCGACAGAGGAGATGGTAGGCGACGGCGACGGCGAACTGAGTAGTGGAGAGGTTGACGGCGAACTAGGCAGCGAAGAGGACGACGGCGAACTGGCAACGAAGAGGTTGACGGTACTTTGTTCAACTGGAGCAGTACTTTGTTCAACTCGAAGCAGCTACCTCCTATCCAGACTGTGACCGCTAGATGGATCCGGCAGCTACTAGAAATCTAAAATCAGTTCACATCTGGAATCGGTAACATACTTGAACTATTTTCCTGCTATATGCTGCCCACGAGATTGAGAAATCTAAAATCAGTTCACATCTGGAATCGGTAACATACTTGAACTATTTTCCTGCATCTGCATCTCCATGCCCTTCCCGTTTTTCATTCTCTTCTTGTGATGCGCCTTTGCTGATTCCTTGTATTCTATAACTCACGGTAGTTCTGCACAAACAAAACTAGAAAGTTGTGCCTGCTCTGCTCTAACTCACGGTAATTTTGTACAAAAAAATAACATAAAGCAATATGTCTATCTTCATCATTTTCCTGTGTGTGCGCTTCTAAAGAGGTAAAGTAATCTACTGCCTACGCACACCAGATTAGAGAAGGGCTGAAACAATTCACTTCCACAATCGGTAATATACTCTGAACTCGTCTGCTTCTCTAGTGATTATGACAATTCAATTTTCCTGCTCCTTCTGTTGCACAATGAGGAAAATGATAAGCATATAAACAGTAGAGTACACTGCTGTTACTAGAATTCAAAGATATTTATGCTTCTGTCGATTGTACACTGCAATGCTTGATTGTCTCGTCGCACCAGTGAATGAACAATAGGCATGTAAGCAGTGGGTACCCTGCTGTTTCAAAAATCCAAAGGCAGCAGTGAGTATAATCAATCTATAAAATGTAACGATAGAAGTTTTGATCTTCTGTCGCACCAACGAATGAAACAGCATAGTCCCTGTTGTTGTTGTTGTCTCACATTATGAAACAATGATAAGCATAGCAGTAACAAATCAATCGTACTATTTGTTTTAATTTCTTCTACAACACCCTATGAAGAAAATGCTAAACATTATTAGTGCAGGGATTGCAACCATTAACAAACAGGAAAATTTAAGTTGTCGGCTTCAGTTGAGTTGGTTTAAATGGATGAGTGATAAATAAAATAAGTTGATAAGTTGATAAAAAAGAGAGATTTAGGTGTTAATTTGGTGTTTAAATCCTAAGCTGATGGGAGACTATAAATTAATGTAAATTTGTAAGTTGAAAGACTGTCTATCAATTAGTAAATTGATGTGCCGAGAATTTTAAAGGAAAAATGATAAAATAGGTTAATTCATTTAAAATTGGTGGTTCAAGGGTAATTAGACTTAAATATAAATTTAAGTCTTAAGTTAATGGTTTAAGAGTTTGAAAGTTTTGGCAGAACGACGGAGGTTAGTATGTTTGATTTTGGGTATAATTTGGGCTAATCAAGTGTAGGAGAATCTGAGATGAATTACACTGCTGAATGAAAGTTGTTTGGAGATTAATGTGCAATTATTACACTGCAGAATGAAAGTTGTTGGAGATTAATGTGCAGTTGGCGATGGATTAAAATAATTAAGGAAGTAATATGTTAATAATCATGGTTGGCCCCGTGTTTTGGTGAAGAGGTAGCTAGTTAAGATTTTTAGGTTTCAATTACAGTAATCTCTAGTTTAACACAAAGTGATTTATAAATAATGAATCCTAAAATGTTAACCACAATTCCTGGATTTTCGACTTCATGTGTTTTGGTTGTTTGGAGATAAAATAGTTTAGGAGATTAATTGATAAATTGGAAAGTTAAATAAATAAGTATATAATTGTATATCACGTTACATGGTTGTATATGCATTATATGATATTGGTATCATATATCAGAATATTTGGGTTCTTTACAGTGTGCTAATAAAGTGAAGGGAAAATAACATGCCCCACCCATGACGTTTGGAACAATTACACATTCCACCCACAAACTTTCCCTTCCTATGTGGTTTCCCCCGTTTTACATCTAGTAATTTTCTAATTTTTGTTCAATTTAAAAGATGCTTAAACTTTGTTCGAAATTGATGAAACTTTACATGGATGATGCTAGAGTGCTATATTTTGATCTTATGTTATATCTGAATTTTTTAAGATCACACGTGACCCGTGGGGCCCAATGAAACATGTGACATGTGAACGCATTTTTATTGGGTCCCACAGGTCACATTCGAGCTTAAAAAACTTTATATTTGTTGTTGAACCAAAATATAACAATTTAGCATCGTCTATGTAAAATTTCACCAATTTTGGACAACGTTTAAGCATCTTTTAAATTGAATAAAAATAGAAAAGTTACTAGATGTAAAACAGGAAAAAGCGCATGAATGAGGAAAATAATTTTTGAAACCTCATGGGTGGAGTGTGTAATTTCACGAAACGTTATAGGTAGGGCATGTAGTTTTCCCTAAAGTGAACACTTGAATAGTTAAATAAACAACTGAATAGGTGGCAAATTTAGTTATGATACAGCCACAAAGGATTAAAGTATTAAGTTATTGCATTAGAATGAAGTCTAAGAAATAAGGATAAATAATGCATATAAACTAATCTGTTCTTTTCTTCATGCCATGTAATGTTTCAGTCAAAAAAATGACAAATGTGTGTGTGTGTGTGCGTGTGCGTGTGCGTGTGCGTGTGTGCGTGTGTGCGTGTGCGTGTGCGTGTGCGGTGTGGTGGGTGTGGGTGGGGTGCGTGCGTGTGCGTGTGCGTGTGCGCGTGTGCGTGTGTGCGTGCGTGTGCGTGCGTGCGTGTGCGTGTGCGTGTGCGTGTGCGTGTGCGTGTGCGTGTGCGCGGGCGTGTGCGCGGGCGCGGGCGCGGACGCGCGTGTGCGTGTGCGTGTGCGTGTGTGTGTGTGACCATGCTACGTTACGTAATATATATATACATACTTATATACATATATGAATATGGTTGGTAAATTGAGTCAAGAGGATAAATAAGGTAATCTTGGATCCATATACTTAAGTAAAAACCCGAATAATAGCGTGTGACAAATACCGGGTTAATTACAAAGGATTAGTCATTACAAGACATACCGAGATGGTTTAATGGGTTATAGAGTATTAATACTTAGCATCGTATTCCAGAGCTAAGAGATTAGAGGACGGCACGTGCTAGGACGTCTGCTTGCCCCTTTGTCGGTGTACAGTATGTTAATGTGTGCTCCGAATGTCCTAAGGGTTTCCTTGGGTTTGGACTTTTTTGTATGATGTGATAAGAGTGATATCTGTGAATTATTATTGATATGTTTATGTGCATTTAATTGTAAACTATCACGCATTATTAATTGTGCGCGAACGTCTTTGGGACGAAAATTATACCGACTGCAAACTCGATACGAATTGCGAGTAAGATAAGGAATTCGATGATACTTATGAATTATGAATAAGACATATCATATTATTCCTATCGACCTAAGTACATTACTTAGGAAGAGATTTGGTAATTCCAATCTCTAAAGTTTATGTACTCAAACATGGAAAATAACCTAAGGGACTTCTAGGTATTGTGTAAGACCTAAATGGCATCTTCATCGTATTATATTCACTACAACCTAAGCATAGATCTTAGGTGATATGATTAGGAGAACTTAATCACATAGTGAACCATATTGTATATGAGGAGAAATCCAGGGAATCCTTATTGCGCATAGTGATCACAATAGTCGGATGACTGTTATAGGTCCGCTCGTATGTTATTCCTTTTGATCAAACTAATCATTGGATGGAGTTCCTACGTAAAGGGAATGGCTTCGACCGTTGGTGTCCCACCATATAATAGGTGACATAAGGAAGATTCGGAGTCCCACGTTAAGGGGATGGCTACTGCCGTTGGTGACCCGCCATTGTAGGGGTAAGTGTTGAGGACATGTCGCCTACTAACATGATGGCTATCAGTGGTTAAGAATTAAGTGAATTAAACAGTTAGACACGGTCTAATCAATATTACGAGATTCAAACAACTCTTGTAAAGTGGGTAACTATTCAAAGCCTTGAAGGCTGGATAAACGAGAACCGTTCCGATGAAACAACTCTCGTATTGTTATTTTATGCACGTGTTTATCATACAGATTATATGTGCTTGATGTGTATGGATTTGGATGTGAATATTTGGATGAACTGTTGTATGTTTATTGCATTAGAGTTCTTTTATTATATACATGTAAAACCTAATAGCATGTAATGAACCGCATGATAAGACGGCTAATTAACTTAAGGAGTCTGAAATTCCATAAGGGTCATACTTTAGCATATTCAGCGGTTGTGCTGAGCCCGTTGTGGCAAACATATTACAGGATCTCGATTGAGACCGAAGCCGAAGTGCGGGATTTTTTTGGGTTTAGTTATGAACTACTCTTCAATTATGTTGTTGTATAAGACTTTGGATATTAGAATGCTCACGAGTTGTGGATTGTAGTACATTGTGTAGAATGATCTATCTCTTGGTCATCACGTGGTTATGTATACAGAATGGAAGCCTAGTTACTCACAGGGGTGAGTAACGGCGGTAGCACCCGAGTTAGTGTTTTATTTTGCATCTTCTCGCTGTATTTCAAATATGTTTTGGACAAATTGTATCGAGATGTATTTAAGATGAGTTTATGGTAGGGGTGTTACATCTCATAATCATTGTATCTAGTGGTTAATGGTTCCAAAAACTTCCACAAATTATCAACAAACAATCAATCCAATAAGCAACCAAGTCCAAACCATTAATCATTTTATGCCATATTATCAATCATGGTAAAAACTCATATCAATTAACCAGTGACAATTAACCAATCCATATTCCATAGGAATCATCCAAGCCATCACTTTGTACTCACAGCTTACCTGAGTCTTGCTCTAGTCAACTGCTCTAGAAATTACCTCCAACACACACCCAAACCTAAATGATTTTAACTTAATCAGTCAATTATACACATTTTTCTTGTTTCTAGAATTTCTCCTGGAAGACCTTACTTAAGCCAACTCCCGGAAGATTAAAAACTCAGCGCCCGGATTAAAACTACTGGACCATCAAACAAACAAATTGCCTTTGTCGAACAACTCAGGTTTTTCTTTTTAGAAGGAACGTAGAATCATAAAGAAAGCTCATTCATATCAAAAGAAGAACCTTGGCTATACTTAATGAATTAACTCTGGAAAGGAAGTATTTTGTGAAGTTTAGCAAAACCTACAACTTGTTAAGGCAGAACAGGGTATAGTCTCGATCGGTATTGTGGTGTTCGGAGTATCAATATCAATTTGGGTAATATTTGAGAATAATTGGAGGAGTTCAATGGATTAGACTCACGATAGGAACAACAACTCAACACCCTAAATTGAAAACAAAAATCTCTAACTTTCGAACAAAGGATAACTTGATAACTGAAATTCAAACACTAACCTTGATAGAACAGATGAAGGTCTTAGAATTACTATGAATCCGTTCGCCTTACCCAGATGACAACATGCCAAGATCAGATCGAGAAGAAGGTAATAACTCGGAAAGGATGCGGTATTGAAGCTCTCTCTCGATAAGGAATTGGCTACTCACGGCGTCATGAGTAATTAGGGTAATTAAAATCCAAGGAGTATTATATAGGTGATGGATACAAAGGTAAGGTTGATCAAATTCTATACAGTAAGTAAGAACGTGACGTAATTATAGGAAAACAGTTACAACTACTCAAACTTCTAGACGGAAAACTCCCAGGGAACCCCCCCCCCCCCCCCACCTTACGGGGAAGAACTCCCGGGAAAACTCTACCCGATACCCACCTCTGGTGGAACCAAACCGACCACTTACCTTGGGCCACTCTAGAGATTAGGAAGTAAACAATTGTTAAGCTAGGATTTTCTGGGGTATTTCACCTACCAATTGTTCGGACCTTGATTTTTCCTGTGGTAGCCATGCTTTATCGAAGGTGCCTTCTAGAGCTTTGACATCAGTTATCCGGGAAAAGAAAAGTTTACCAAGGATGTAGCTGTTAAATTGTTCGTAGTTGTTCGAAGATCATCTAGGCTCATGGAGAGGTTTTCTTCCTTTGTAAGCGACAAATTGGCACATCGAGAAGCAATATCATCGATCTGTTCCTCAGTTTGTGGGTCAGCCATAGTGAGAAGGACAGAGAAGGAGGAATGGAAGAATGTAATCGAGAATGGAAAATGAATGTAGGAGGAAGGTGGTGGAACAAGGATGTGTGTAGAAGGGTTCTTGGCGCCACTGGGATAGAGGAGAGCCACATGCAATGTGTAGTGATGATTAGACCTGGCAAAAGTAACCCGAACCCGAAAAACCGAACCGAACCAATCCGATCCGAATCCGAATCTCAACCGAAAACTATAACTTGAAAAATGACCCGAAATCCGAAATAAACCGACTCGGACCAAACCGAACCGTATTATTGTAAAACCGAAAGTAAACCACAAATCACAATCATCCGAACCGAATCATCCGAACCAAAATCAACCGAACTGAAGTCACCCATAACCCGATGATGACCCGAAAACCGAAGTGACCCGAACCGAAACCAACCAAAAACCAACCTAACCGAACCCGAACCGAAACCAGTGTGACCCGAACTAATATATCCGATGTGACCCGAAAGAATATTACATTAATTATAGGAGACAATGAGAATAAAACAGAATGTTTATACCCAATATCTAGTTTAAATACAAATCAGTATTTAGCATTTGTATCATACAACACTAAACAATGCCCCATAATACTTTTACAATTAATCATTACTTAGTAAGTGGCGTACCTATAAAAAAGTATTAATAAACTTATATACACGAGAAATTATTTTAAATATACCACAAATATTTTGCACTATAAAATTTTAAAGTAATTATTATCATGCATTTTCATTAATCGCACAACTAATAATGAATTAATGATAATGCGTTACTCATCAATGATAGATTGGTAAGAACCAAAAAAAATTGTATATTTAGACTCAAATTTTATCACTAATTCATATCATTATTGTATTAATTATTCATATATTGAAGTTGTTTTTATTAATTAGAATTTTTCAAGCCTTTATCCAATCTTGTGAATAATTCTCCCTCATTAGCAATTTAGCATAAGTGTTTAATATACTTGAAGGTTTTTACCTATGTAGCAAAATTCTCATGCTTCTGAATAGTTCTTCATCATTAACAGTTTTTAACTACCGTAAAAATAGTCATCAAAACTTATTAACTAATTCCATTCGCTAACTATTAATAGATTGAAAATACAAGCTACTACACTTTGATACAATTTTAATAATTATCCACAAACATACCTTATTTATACTCCTCTCAAAATAATGAAACTATTAAATAATCTAAAGCTAGAGCAATAATTGATAAGTTCAGAGTTAGTTGCTAAAGTATAACATGATGCAAATTATAATTATTTGTTTAAATTAATCTTTTATATACATTTATACGTTGAGATTGATTGAAGTCAAATTTGCATATCATGATGATTGAGTTGCGGGATTCTGTAATAGCAACCGAATTTAACCGAATAATTGACCGAATTTGACCCATAACCTGAAAAAAACCGAATAAACCAGAGGCTAACCCGAACCGTAAGTTACCCGACCCGAAGTCACCCTAACCGAAAGTCATCCAAACCGAAAATCATCCAAACTGATCCAAACTGACCCGAAATTTCAACAAACCGAACTCAACCCGAACAAACCGAATTCAATCAACCCGGTCCAACCCGAACCAAATATTGAATGATTTGAAATCAACCCGAACCAAACCGAACCAAACCGAACCGAACCGAACCCGAACCGATTGACCCGAACTGCCACCTCTAGTGATGATCGTTGGACTTCCTGAGGAAAACACCGGGGAACTCACCAGACTTAGAGCACAAGGTGTCAAGGAGGGGGATTGAATTCACAAGGCCTTTTCGCTTAAAAGAGAAAATTTTCATAAGAAGAAAACAATTATCACATGTGCCTTGAATCACAAGTTGCAGAGATTGCTGGTAACTTGAATTGCAATTGATGTGATATTTATGAATTGGGGAAGGGTGCAAGAAGGAGATGTGAGTTAGAAGACACACCTTCTACATTGCTTATCTTCTTCTTCTTCTTCTTTTAACTCTTTTTAACTTAGCAAGAATTATCTCTTTTTGCTTGCCTCTTAATAAACAGATGGACAATATTAAGGAAACAAGTGACATAGGTAATTAATTAGACTACAATTTCTTATAAGGCTTTCTAATTATTTAAAACACAGCATATGATATTCTAATGGGTACAAATTTCAGAGGTGGACAATGGAAATTTTTTAGTTTAACTAATTTGGCTTTATTTTTTATAATTAGGGGCCATCGGCCAAGGTTCACCTAAGTTGTAACACAAAAACAAGAAATTTACAAAATAAACAAACGAACCCTGACTCTCTACCTTTCTTCCTATAATTTATGATCATCCTTAGAGGGCTTATCCTCTACGCCTTCTCCATGTCATACCACTACCCCTATGAGGTTTCCTAATCTACCACGAGTGGTTACTAAATCGTAAAGCAAGCTTTATACATCCCCCTTCTTTCTTCTTTGGGTTGAAACGAGATTTAAAGTTAAGCAAACTTGAGCTTGCACTATTATCCTTTTCCTTTCCATTTTCTTTAATACTTCATTTTAAATAGCTCTTGCTTGACTGTAAGTACATAGCTTCAAGTTTTATTATGGCCCGGTCCTTTCACTTCCAAACTTTTTGCAAGCTCCAAGGTTTCCTTAGCATCAATCATCGCTTCCATCTCGATGTCTTCAATATTCAGCTGCTGGCTATCGCTAACCTTTATTGCAACGATCCCAAAACCACCCTGGTTCTGAGACCGTCACACGCTGTACACCTATTACCTAAGATACAAGGATACACTCTAACGATACCCAAAACTGAACAAAAACTCTTATATTAACCAAATAACAGCTACAAAGCTTGTCTTACAACTTACAGAATGGAAGCTAAAATACAAAACGGAAAGCAAGATACAAATGGGCCACAAGGCCAACAGAACAAATACAAATCCGGACTCAAAACTAGAAGACCAAAAGTAGAAATCTCTAGCCAAAAGCTAATACCTATAAATCAGATGGAGATAAGGATGGGCAACCACAGCTCAGCAGGTGGTAAACTTCATCAGCTGAGCATGCTAAAAACAATCTACAAAACATATATATACATACAAAAGCTTAGCTAAACAAAATCAGAAACCAAAGCATAAGACTTTCTAAAACAAACTGAAGTCCAAAATAGAACGAAGCTAAGTAGAAGTCAAAGCAAAAAAGTCAGCAGCGGGAGACATTTCGGAAGTCAGAAGCTTTACAGAAATCAGAAGCAGAACAAAGCGAAGTCGGAAACCACAATCACATAATGTTCACAAATGGAACATTATCAAAACAGAGCGAAGATCAGACAGAGTGGTTCACAACAGATCACTTTACAAACAGAAGTGGGGCCCTAGTTCATAGCACTCACATACAAAAGAGTAAAAGCTAAAGCCCTATGGATCATAAAATTCCACAACAGAAATGATAGAGATCCTTGGCTGCCCCGTCGGTACCTAATCATCCCATGAATACTTGAGGAACAAAAACAGAAGGACGTTCTGCACAGCAGACTACGGGTTAACCCACCCAGTCAACCACGACTGAGAAGGCTAATTCACTAGGTCCACAAAACAGAAGCTTAAACTTTTAGAACGAAAGGTATTGTGAATTACTATCACCAAAGCACAAAAGATGTATACATAACAAAATGGAAATCATTGCAGAAATGAAAGTCTTAAGTCAAGGCTAGCAAAACATGAAAAGCCAAACATAAATAAGAGGCGAAACACACTTTCAGAAAGAATCAGAGATCGGGAGCAGAACGAATGCTTTCAGAATAGGAATACATGTAAACTCATGCTAAAACCTATCAAAATAGCTTATACACACTTAGGGGATCATAACACCACAAATGGAAATCAAAACGGAGCACAAACGAACATTTTAGGCGAAATCAGAAGGGTGTCCGCACATGTTTCCGGACCTACAAGTCCGGACGCATGTCGAACGTTAAAACAGACATGTCCTGACACATGCCGGTTTGAAATCCAAAGGGCGTCCAGACATCTGTCCGGATGTACAAGTCCAGACAAAGTCTGAGAAATATACTTACAAGGTGTCCGGACTTGTGTCCGAGCTTGCAAGTTTGGACACAAGTTGAACTACCCCAGGATCCGTCCTCTCACCCCGTCCGGACAAGGCACAACCAACACTATAACAGTTTCGTACAAAGCCACGTCCGGGTGAACAAGTCTGGATGCAAGTCCGGATGGAGCGAAATTGCAGATTTTGAAGCAGAAAACGGCGAAATCATAAGCACAAACCACCATTGTTACAATGTCAATTCTCCATATCAAAATATGTAAATCGAAACACTTTCCCATGAGGTTTAAACGAAGCAAATCACAACTCAAAATTCAAGTCAAATTCATCACAAAATCAAAGAATCAATCAACACATTGAGAACGGAAACGAAACCAGAAACCTTCATGGGTGAACACACACAACCAAATCCATCTACCACCTACCTCACATCTGAAGCACTACATAAATCTACGGACTTCACACAGTAGACTCCTTGAGTCCCCGCTCGAAAACAACGAACCACCGACTGAATCGATCAAAGATCGAAACTCAAAATCAGAAGTGGGGGAAAATACAACGAAGAACGAACTCATCAAATCTACAAACTACAAACCTAAAGGAAGACTAACTGACGAACAAAATTCCATGAGTAGATTATCCCAGCAATTAGACATTGGGAGAAGGAAGAAGAAAAGAAAGTAGCAAAGGGAGGAAGTCGAGAAGAAGAGTTGTGTGAGAAGGAGAACACAGAACAGATGTTAGAAAGAGGGAAAGTAAAATTAGAAAAGAGGAAGGAAGAATTAAAATAAATTGAACTCCCTTACTACCTCCAATAATAAAACAAAATGACAATATTGCCCCTCCTCTTCTCTAACCCTTATTATCAACCAGAAATGACAACCTACTAGCATAAGATTAGAATGACATAACATATGGTGTCAATTCGGGTTAATGGGTCGGGTTGAAGCTCACCCATACCCAGCCCGATTAAAATTGTATTGACTCATATCCAACCCAAAAATAATCGGGTTACAAATTTTCAACCCATATAAAATCATTGAACCCAAACCCGACCCGTTTAAATACAAATACTTTTGTTTTTCTACAGAATGATCAGTTGTCCATAAAAGCATGCACATACGGTCATTTATTTCTAATCATTGTGTACCATTTTTTCCAAATGTCAACATTCTGTTAAATGGGTCAATAGTCTCAACCCATAGTCGTTATTTGTCCGGATGAAATAGTATGAACGAGGAGTTTGTGCGACTAATGATTGACATAGTATTTAGTTTTCAAACAAAGAGTGAATGGTGGATATAGATGACCTAGAGAATGTATTTGGATTTATAAAATAATTATT
This sequence comes from Limonium bicolor, assembly GCA_023374045.1. Classification (NCBI taxonomy): domain Eukaryota; kingdom Viridiplantae; phylum Streptophyta; class Magnoliopsida; order Caryophyllales; family Plumbaginaceae; genus Limonium; species Limonium bicolor. The sequence goes on along the minus strand of JAIOTZ010000161.1, from coordinate 34,176 downwards.
TGTGTGGGCCTAACGAAGTTATAGTATTTTTGTTTGCTATTATACTAATGGTTATAGAATTAATACATATCCAAGTAAAATGTACATATTCATTTATTATTTTAATTAAATTAAGTAAACGGGCCGGGTTGAATTCGGGTTAGAACCCTCAACCCATACCCAACCCATATATTTAATAGGTAATCCATTCCCGACCCAAAAATTAAATGGGTCAATGATCTTAACCCATACCCGCTATTTACGGGTTAGATTTGGGTCGGGTTAACGGGTTGGGTAAAAATTGTCACCTCTAACATAACATCCCTTTACGAATTAAAAACAAAATAATAAAAAAAAACTGGGACACAACATTCTTGACATGGTAATCATCTTCTTTTCTTGAGTTGAGACTACATCAGCTAGCCATGTTGAGATTTGGTTCAAAATCTCGAGGATATTCAGGATCCTAAAAAAGATTGTTATATCAATCACTATGAATTTGGTATTATTTTCAATAGCACTCCACTTGAGATGAAAGGTCACTTTCTACTTAAAATCCTACTCTGATCTACCATCCGGGATTTGTATGAAATCCAACTTGTTAGTGTCACCATCTCTGTCTGATAACTGACGAAGCTACCAAACAGCATCCAGGCACTTTGAGAGTAGCATTCTCATCTACGTGTCTAGTTGATTTCCCTCTTATAAAAGTGAGCTGCTACGTTGTTAGGGTGAACAAATAGATCGTCTCGCCAACCAACTCATGCTGCTTTTATAGATAAGTAAATCTCCAACACCTAACCACTAGCCAATTTTATTCATACATTCTTCTTTTAAAGAGGCTACACGTAAACAACTCAAACAATAGTCATACAACAGTTGACGAAACTGCAAGAAGATTGATGTTACCAAAACAGCAGGTTCTGAATGAGGTCTAGGAACCAGAAACTCTCCTACACCCCCAAGATAAGATGCACTATATTAAAACTAACCAGCCTAAACCAAACAAAGAAGGGGAGAACCCCCCAAGTGTTTTGCATTTTTATAATCAGCCTAACCTATCATAGACAATGACTCCTACTTGGGCTACCACTCCCAGTGTAACGAGGAATGCAACAACCACAAGAATTTGCTATGTATGTATAATAATAATAAAGGCCTAACGTTTACTGTAGATAAAAAAGAAAAAAAACCTAGGCTGAGAACCGTTTGGTTTTCCATCCGAATGAAGACCTCCTAGTGGTCGTGTTATGGTGTACAAAGCTGAGGCCGAACATCTCCTTGAGAGCCTGTCCCTGAACAGAAAACTTCACCAGCTTGGCAACAATGGAAGCACTCTCCCTGATGTGGCTCTTGTCCTCCGTGTCTGTCCACAGGCGGGATACGAGCTGCCATCTTCTCCTCTTGGAATCTAAACTGATTTCCCAGTTTTTGTAGAGCTTCTGCTTCTCAGCCTCTGAGAATCTTTTATTCACAAGCTTGCTCAGTGCCTCCCTTTCCCTTCTCAATGATCTCGTACTGCTTTTATCAGAAAGCGATACACAATCCTCATTGATCAGAACTTGAGACGAAATACAATATACAAAGCAGAGTAAGTGTAACCTCTTCTTGCTCGTGATAAAGGAGTGTTCGACTTAAATCAGCAGAGTATTTTATCCTGAAACAAGACTGTATTCTTCCTTCATTGGGCAATGCAATGCTCCAAATGCATCACTTCGGACAGAAGTGGGTATGGGGGTTCAGCGTTAGTGTGAAAGAAAAAGAGAAGAAAAAAAAACAAACCTGGAAGCCAGAGTTTGAGTCTGCCCATCTATCACATTTCTGTGAAGCCCTTGAGAAAATGTATCTTTCAGAAAACTAAGCCTTCTCAGCTCCACCTCCAGATATATGGAGTCAGAGGGATCACCCCTGAATAGAAGGAAAAAGTATGTTCTGTGGACCAATGAAACATTGCAAGCATGCCAAAGTCCAATAATGGATCTTTGCAAACTCTCATATTGTTCAGACCAAGCCAAGGGAGTTCCCATGGAAACCGGCACTGTTTCTAACAGCACTTCTTTGAACTTGTTCTTCCCCATCTCAACCTCTGCAACTGAATCCCAAACCTAACATTCAAAGAAACATTTATGCTTAAACGTGATAAGGCAATCAAGATATATTTTACCTAGTTGGCGCTCTTAAATGATTACAGGCTCCAGGCAGAATACTCATTACCAACCTGGCAATCTCTAAGCTGCTTTTCATACTGACGCTTGGCATCCTTCAGTCCAGCAACGAAAGTGCCAATAGTTGGAATTTCATCATCTATGATATCATTACCGCTCTGGGATCTTGTATCATCAACAAAATTAGTTCCAATTGATGAGCGAGAATTGTTCCTGGACATCTTGGCAGAGTTAGCACTATAATCAAGTGGAAGAAATGTTTTCCTCAGAGATTCTGGTTTGCCAGGAAAGTCTGCCTTATTTTCATCGGGAGGTGTATTATCAACAAGATTTCCCTTGGAGTCTCTAAACTGACTTCTAGAACTTGATGGGCTATATTCAGCGGGGTAATGATCAGCAAGATAATCGTTTGTACGCTGTTCATCACTCCTTTGTTGTAAAGTACCGTTGGGGAGACCATTTTGGAGCACATTTCTTCTGTTGAAACCTTCTCCTCCATGTCTATTTCCAGATATATTACGAGACACCAGGTGCTCATTTTCGTTCGCCGTTGATTGCAACTGACTGCTGACCTCTTCCATTTCAATGCATTGAACTTCCTTGCACTGTTCTTCAGACTCCTCTCCATTGTATGTTTCAGTCTCCTCCCTGGAAAATTTTGCAAGTCCACCATTCTGAAAATGATGATCAATCTCACTGAAATCGGAGGTTGAACACTCATCACCCAATCTATCTAGTGATGTTGCCCACTTCGAACGTTGTCCATGACCCTTCTGCACCAGACAACAAAGCAATCAGTTTAGATGTGAAGAAAGGAGTACTGATTCTCTTCTTTAGTTGTAACACTTCAAATTACCAGTTGACTAGACTTCTGGTCATCACCAATCAACTGCATTAAATCTGCAACCCGAGACTGGGCAAGATCACGTTGCTTTCTTAATTCCCTGATCTCCTTTTCCATCTGCAAGAAAAAGAAGCATGGAATCATTTAACAAGTTTTTCCCATCTCTGAAGAGGGTTAATTTTGATCCAAGACAGCCACGTCAGTTTTTTGGAGACTCAAGAAAATATTTGATGACTCATATCTGAACACACAGAGTACACAAGAAGCAACTGCAAAGGCAGTCTAGACATCAGCTCCGGACTGATGCAATTCCTAACATAAGGAGTATATTCTAGCCAGGTTAAGGTACCTTTTCAATTTGAAGATCCTTCTTCTTAATCACAGTGGCACAGTTACAAGACGAAGAGGTGGGAGCTGGACTTTTCAACTCATTCTCCAGTCTCGCAAGTTCCTTCCGTAAGTGCTTTACAAGGGCCTTGTCAGACATGACAACGTTGACCTTCGCATTAGTGGATACTTCTTTAGCACAGCTAGCAAATAACAAAGTGTTCCTAGACTGCTCCACATGACTACGAGCTGGGCTTAGGGTGCATATAATACTAGTTCTCGCATTGCCTCCTAGACAAGGTTGCAGGATGCGGGTCAGCTTTGAGTCCCGATAATTGATGTGCCCCTGTCTTCCGTTGCTAGAATAGAATATAAACTAACGCGTTAGGTGACTGACAACAGTGCAGAAAGGTTTTGACCTAGAACTGATCATTTTAAGCTATAGAGAAGGAAACTAACGCTACTTTCACCCCAGGATGAGACATTAATATGGTGAATATTGCAGATACACACAGAACACGACATATACAAAGCATTGACACCGACCACTGACTTTTTCAAACGTGAACAAGTATTCATAATTCAAATTTGGCGAGCTAGAGGCACTAAGGATACCTTAATTTGCGAATAACATTTCCCAGGGTCAGCAGACTCCGGTTGATGTGGCAACCTTCTTTCAAACGTGCACCAGCAGAAAGTGCCTGAGAGGCCCGCTCACTTCCAGCTAGATCAATAAAAAACTACAAAGTATGTGATATTAGGTCCGTTTCCTAACTATTTCAAACAGAGTAGTATACAATACTATCTTTTAAAGCTGAATACCACACAACCACCACAGGTAATACCATCATTTGGAATAACTCAACAAGACGTTGGTTAAGGAAAGGGGTCATTAATCATAACAGATGCACATGAAGGGAATCGTGATAAACTGAAATAAGCAATAGTCATCACTGATACACATGAAGGAAAGTGTGGCAAAGGGGGAATATTAGATATCAATGCATGGAAGGACTATTGGTTGATGCAAGTCCACGGAATGGGAAAACTAATCCATAGATATATAAATTTTAATCGTTCATACCACACTAGCAGATAGGGTGCTCGACTTTTCCTTATCAAGAAACTCACGGGCAGAGCTTTCAATGGTCTGCAAGAGATAAATCAGAAGGAAATAGTGAGCAGATAGATCCCACAGAAACAAAAATACCAGAGAAGGAGAGATGAATTTAAGGGGCACTTACTATTTTAAGAATCTGATGCGATCTGGAGCTAGTCTCATTCAGAGAGGTCTCTCCTATTTTCCTTTGAGCTGGAACAACAAACACAACACATGAGCATAAAGATATGGTAACAAGGGCACACGGGTACATTATGTTGGAACTGAGCCCTACTGCATATATAGGCATCTGCAAGGTTTTTATCACTGTGTAAGCATCTTACCTTCACATATTGAAAGAAGTTTTTTCAAATGGTTCCAATCTTTGAGAATTTCCTCTGTCATTTTCTCAACAATTGTTCCTTTCTGCCATAACACCAGCAGGTTAAACGGACAGAAGCTCATGACAGCAAAAAAACTGCACACACCAAGAGTTACCTCGGGATCATCGAGCAGTCTGAGTGGCGTATTATCATTGGTAAGAAGGTCTCTGACATTTTCATTGTAGATCTCCATTGCAGAAAACTTCACAGCAAATGCTCGTTCTTCATGCTGACAAAAAAGGAACACATTTGAGGAAATCATTTTACTTTTCAGTTCTGACAGAGAATACATGATTAAAAAATATTTGTTGTTTCATTACCTTCTGCATATAATCGTAAATGTCTGCTAGAGTGTGCTCAGTAATACCATTCATGGTATATGTCTTTCCACTGCTAGTTTGGCCATATGCAAAAACACTTGCTGGAGCACAGGACAAAAAGAATATCAAGCTTAAACACCCCATAACCATTACATGCTGACAATGAAAAAGAAGTTTTGTTTGTGGCTTCTTACAATTTATTCCACTGACAACCGATAGTGCAATTTCCTTTGTCCCCTCCTCATAGACCTGCTTTGTAGAGCAGTCACCTGAAAATACTCGGTCTACCGCAAAAGAAAACATGAAAATTAGAGATAAGATACAGATGAGAACATGTTATTCACATGGATGAAAATGAAAAACTATGTTTATCCACAGGTTCTTAGCTAGTTCTAGAAGATCTCCCCAAAATTACAAGGCATGGGAAACTTATGCAATATCCACTTAGGGGCAGTAAGGCAATGTAAATCACAAGGGTGATTGAAACCAAACATGCAAGTGGAATGCAGCAAAAGCCGCAATTTGGTACAAAACAGTTGAACTGAGTGCAAAGTTTAGGGCAACGAGAGGAGCCAAACCAAGTTTTGGAAGGTCAGCTAGATTGACAAACGTACCAACTAACGAGAAACTGATAAATTAAAAAAGTTACAGTCAGGAGAAGCATTTCTTTACCAAAAGTGTAGGCAGTTGGAAGACCAGATCGCTCCTGAAGACTATTCCTATACAAGATAGTGGAGTGATTTATACATTCCCAATCTGCTACTTCACTCTTATCGATCTCCTTCTCATTCAGAGGTCTCAACCTCACCAAAACCAATATCTTCTCTTCCCGTACAGCCATCATTCCTTGCATCTTTTCCCACTCTTTCAGCTCCCCGGTCAATCTACCCCATCTAGCAGCTTCAACAGCACTTCTTTGGATACAACACCGGTTACAGAAAACAATAGATGAGCGAATTTCAGAATTCCAAAACCCCACAAAGATGGATATAATAGCAAGCAGTATCGGGGCTCTGTTCCTTTATGCCTCGGCAACAGATCAGTTGATGTCACCCAGAAAGGGCTTTCATCTGCTCTGGAGAAGGGAGTGTAACTCAAACGAACCCACTGCGACCAAAAAAATAATTATGGTTTAACAGTGTCATCAGCCTAAAGTAGTAAGATTTGTTGTAGCTAAAGTTGGATTAGTTGAAGAGATGTCATTATTAACTTCCGTGCCAAGACTCGACAATTAAGAGGGATTTAGCTTCAAATACAATGCAACCAGCTTTCGGAAAATCTCTACTCACAAAAGCATCCACATCAAGGTATGGGTACAGACGACAGACAAAGTGATTGAAATAACCCCACCCAAGCTTGAGTAAAGTTCAGGCAAATTAACCAAGCGAAAACCAACAAGCAAAACTCTCTTCGCTTTTACATAAATTTTACTGGCTTTCTTGTTCGACTTTACAATCGGGAAGAGACCACCTGTCTTTTTTCTCAAAAACTCATTAACCCCGGCCACCGGGTAGTAGTGAAATCGGGCGCGGTCCTTCGTATACTCTGGCCACATTCACAACCTCAGAAGTATTCCATACTAATCATTAGCCAAACAAACTGATAAGTTCATCTATAAAACAGAGCGTATAAAGGGAAAAAACAAAAAGACAGGCATCACGAGTTCCTTCTAATTTCATCAAAATCGGCGGCTGACGATCCATTCTGCATTGAAGCACCGCTCTGAACTTTTTAACATACAACCGAAACGACAACTACCCTTAATTTTTGAGACGATTTCCATGAGTGAGCGAAACAGACCCAAGGAAAGGAAGGGTTTTAGAAGGGCAGGAAGAAGACAATGTGAAGTTTCTTCAAGAATATACCTACAGAGCTTTTTCTGCTGAAAAAGTATTCTAACACCGACAAAAAGGTTGATTTCAATCAGTAGCGACTGGTACCACTCTGAAGAACTCCGTCGGATCCTCAAAGCCCCTTCACTAAAGTATCCAAATGAAAAATGGAGTTTCAAATTCTGCTGCTCTTTATTTCTTCATCACACCCGATGTGTCTCTGAAACACGTCTAAAAGGATATCGAAATTGTACTGGAAAGCAATGAAAGAACGTAAACTACCAAAAGTTCTACCAACTGCCGTATAATTAACATTGCTGAGAAGAGAACATATTGAGTTCAAATAGTAATAACCGTGTCCTCACCAGCTTTTTCCCCACCTCTCTTCCGTCCTCACACTGTCCGGATGTGGAGACGGCTCACAACTGGCTAGTGTAAGTGTCAACGTCTAATATTGACGAGGTTCAAATTTTTGCTCGCGGAAATCAGAAAAAGGCCCTACCACATCTTCCAAGGTTTAAAATTCCTATTTTACTTAAAAAAAAAATCCTATTATATTATATCCCTTGCTTTTTGGACAGCTTCGGAGGTGCTTCAGATGGTGGGGGTCGGGGCGCATGTATAAGGTGGCACGGTAGATATTTCCATTTGGATCGATTACTCGGTTGATATCGACCATAGTCCAATCTATTTATAATATTATTAATCTAATCCAATTTAAAATAGATGGGTCAGAAAATCATAACACTAATCTGATCTGTTTAAAATCTTTTAACTCTAATCTAATCCACCTAACCTAATTTTTAAGCATACAATAATTTAGATGGATGAAGAGTAGAAATTAATTAAAAAAAAATCCAAAAACATCCAATGCTAGGTGGCACACTAATCACGATGGAACAAAAAGAAGAGATGTAATTTTTGCTTGATCGACCCAACTTTAAACGAATTCCATGTTATTCGAAGAAACTAAAGTATTCACCAATTTCTCATGAATATAATAACTCGTCCATAAGTTTATTTTATCAATCTAAGCCTGGAGATCTAGCTCTGTTGGGAAGGAATTCTATCTATACATGCACATGATCTTAGTGCCCTTAATAAAAATGGGAACGAAAAGGAAAAATCTTCATTATGCATTAGAGAAATACACTAAAGACAAATCTTTTAAAGTTAGAAATAATTTATAAACTAAGTGGTCAAAGCCTCAAACTATGACTGATAGTTTTAAAATAATTACACCCATTTTAACTGAGTGCTCATGCTTGAGAAAAATTACAATCACAATCACTTAATCGTTACTAATAGTTGAGGAACTTTTATGCAGCACGTTATCCGCATTGCTGGCTTCAGAATTCACTAGGAGGTGTATAATCAAGATCTTACACAAAATATAAATCACCTACTTTTGTTCACCCTTCTTGATATCTAAACATACCTATGTTCTCAACAATGCAATAGTAGTGAGAATAAGAAAAAAAACTTGGGTGAACAACGGTGTAGAGAATAAAGATGGATGTGAGTCTGCAAGACGAGAGCATTAGAATTTTCAACATTATGTTAAGGTCTGGTTGGGCCCTTTGTTTGATATACAGCTGGTTGGGTCGTTTGCTTAGTTAGGATTGTGTGATATTATTGAAGGTTGGATAGTCCAACTGCACTTGGGCTTAAGGCTAAGGTATAGTTTAATCTAAAAATGATATATATATATATATATATATATATATATATAACAAATATATTTTTTGGGTTTCGGTTTGGGTCATGGGTTTAGATCTCTACCCTAACCCAACCCATAAAATTAGCTTATTACCCTAACCCAACCCAAAAAATAAATGGGTCAATAATCAAGACCTAACCCGTAAAAGTATGGGTTGGGTTCGGGTTGGGTCAAAATTGCCAGGTCTAGGTATGGTAGGGGTATGGAGAGGAAAAAACTTTGTTAACTGAATATCTGTTCATTGAATTCATTGAACTTTGGTCTCATAAAATTTAAATTCATTATTATTTCATTTAAATTGGTTTACTAGAATCATTAGACCCTAAACCACAAACTTAAAAAATTTATCGAGCTAGTGGTAACATTAAAATATATGAAACGAGTTAAAAAAAGATTACTCTAAACCACAAATCATAAAAATCTGCTAAGATAATTGAATGCTACAAGGATGTAAATGAACAACACTCGAAAAAACCACGCTAGAGAAGTTAAACAGTCGAAGGTTTAATTAGATTTTGTAGTGTAGGGTCTAGATTAGACCATAAACCCTAAACCTCAAACTCTAAAAACCTTCTAAGATAATTGAACATTACAAGGGTAAAAAATGAACAAGAAAAACATACCCTAAACCCCAAACATAGCCTATAAATGTTAAATTGTCGAAAGTTTATAGTATAGGGTTTAGGTTTGTCCGCGGTCTTCTAAATTTGCTTTAATTTCATTTTGAAATCTTCATAATGATATAGAAGTATTAGTAAAACATTTTAAAAAAACTATTAACAAGCTCCTTTAACAATATATGTTGGTTTCAATAATGGTCATCTTAAAGAACTTATCAAAGGACAACAACGCTAATACTACTCACGCCATTCTTTTTCTTTAAAAAAAAAAACTTCACGCCATTCATCAATGTACTCTACGCCTGTAACACCCTGCGAGGGTTACCTTCCACATCAATTGAAGTGAAGAATGAACCATTCTTTATATGGGTGGGGATACCTCTCCTTGTTGTGACGTGTTTTGAGGCTAGGAAACCCTATGAACAAAACTGTGTAGCTTGTGTGCCAGAATGAACAATATCTGAAATAACCCTAACCTTTAAAATATAATTAAATGATCTATTAATGATCTAAGATGATTATTAAACATCTAAATATTATTGGGGAACAATCTAAAAGATCTCAACAAGGCAAAACACGTCTTAAGATCGGTAAAGCCAAAAATGTGCTTTAAGACACCATAAAGATTGTATGACCTCAAATAGGATCCAAAGTGGATTCCTAAGTATTATAATGAAGCAAGGAACACAATAAAACCATTCTCAAGGAGAACTAAGCTCAGGGACACCCTGTGACACAAAAATGTGCGCTAAAACACCTTAAAGCACGTTTTTGTGAGATTGCCTTCTAAATTGATTTTTAATGGGATTAAAAATTATAATTACCCTAACATATGATACTTTATCATATTATATCATATTAGGAATTTAATTCCAAAAATTTACGAATTTTTACAAATTTAATATTAAAATATTAATAAAACCCTAAAGTGGGGCCCGCATGAGTCAATATTGACCAAGCATGGTCAATGGTCAATTAATTGACCCATTTGGACCATGGAGATCGGCTGCAATAAGAGAGGAGACAACATACAATGATTATGGGACAATATACTACCTAATACATTTACTTTTTGAAAATAAGTTTACTTTTTACATTATTTCAAACTTTACCCATCTCCTCCTTCCTTCCTTGTCCGATTCCACCTTTCCCAGCCGAGTTCCTCCCTTCCTAAGAAGCTCTCAAGTCTGTTCTTGAGCATGGAAGGCAAACCTAGCTCCTAAGCTCTTAATGTAAGTGTTTTAATGTCATTTTTAGCTCTTTTTCTTCATCTCTTCACTACCAACCCTAGATTTTGTGGCTCATCAATTCCTATGGCTTATTCTCAGTGTTCTAAGGTTAGAACAAGAGCTAAACTCGGTTGAGACCAGTATAGGGACCAAGGTTGTTCAAATCTACATTTTAAGGTAAAAACATACCTTAAGCTTCTCAATCTTTCAAGCGGTTTTCTTCCTCTTATTTTTATGAGTTTATACACTCATAATCTTCATATTTACATGTTCATTCAGTTGGTTAGCCATTTGGAGCAAGGGTGGTCGAGATCCAAGAGAAATACTCTCTTTTAAGGCATTTTTCCAAGGTAAAACCTAATAACAAGGTAGCTTGTTGTGATCTAGATATTTCCTATGTCAATATAGTAGATCTAACACCTTGTGGTGTGTTTGGTTCAGGCCGAAAACACCTAGAAGTTCCCTTGCATTTTTAAGGTGATTTTTGCCTTAAATCTTACATTAATTATTCTTATGGTTAAGCTCAAGCTTGGAGTGTAACCATATCTTGTTTTTGTGTATTAAACATGTCTAAATCAAGTGGTGAATTTTCCTACAAGTGACCGAGCCCATACAAGGAATAATCAAGGTATAAACACCTTAAACCTATGATTTTTATAATTTCTAAGCATATATATATTATGGCCGAGAGTGAAGTTACACATATAGGTCATATTGACCTTGAAATACCCCAAACCTTAATAAGTTGTTTAAACATTAAATAAATTATTAAGACTAAAAAGAGTCTCCGAAACATTAGTAAACAATTTAATAAATAGTAAATACAATTAATTGCCTAAAAGGCATAAGGACAAAGTATGCTCTAAGCTTGGGATAATTTGATTAAGGCTTGATGAACTTACCAAGACCTTACTTATATTTAATGAGCCTATTAAATCAATTATCAAAGAAAACCGAGCTTGGAAACAAGTTAAAACACAAAATGTGCTTTAAGGAGTCTTAAAGCACATTTTTGAAAAAATTGTCTTGTAAATGGGTTTTGAATGGCTAAATGTCCATCATTACTCTTTAATTAATATGTGTACTACTTAGTATCACATTTGGAAGTTTAAATCAATGGGAAACCAAAAATTTCACAGTTATGTGCCTTGTTTGTATGAATAGTGACTTTTATAAGCTAGTTTGTAACATATGTTATATTAAGTAATTAAATGTGTTAACAAAGACCAAAACACCCCTAAGTAATATATGGGGGGCCGGTTTTTGTAAGGTGAGTCACCACCACCTGCAATCAAATAAGTGAAGGAAGACATAAATAAAATACTATACTACTTTATAAAGCACTATTTGCTTTACGTAACAATTATCTTCAAAAGCATTTGCAATCAGTGAATCCTCTTCATTTCCTCCTTGCTGTGCTCACGTAGACTATCCCCTTCCTTGCTCTCTTTCACGATAATACAGCAGCAGCACCATATGCTATCTTCAAATCCTTGTAACTTCTAGCTCACTTGTCCAAATTAAAAACTAAGACCACCGATCTCTTAGTCTCGTCAAGCTCTTCGACCTAGTCCTTTCAAATCTTCAAGAGCTCCATTTTGGTGCCAAGAGGAATCTCCATGGAAGGAGCTTGAGTTCATCTTTCCATATATTATTGTGCTCCTTTGCTTCAAGGTAAGGAAACTCAAAGAAAAATGATGTTTCCTCCATGTTCTATGTTGTTCGAAAATTTGCCTTAAATGGTGTTCTTACGTTGCCTTGTTCTAGCTTCATTCCAACCTTTCAAGGACTGGGTGGAGTCTCTCTCTCGACGCGTTTCCAAACTCTCTCCAAGATCTAAGTTGACAAGCAAGCAAATATCCTTACCGATTTCTGAAACAAGAAAGAAATTGTGAGGAAAGGAGGTAATTATGCTAACCAAAAATAGCTTGAAATTCCTTTGGAAAATGAACGTATGTTGTCTACTGAAACTACCTAAAGAGCCAATGGTAAATGACTTAGAAAAATGTTCTCAAAGAGACTAGTAAAGGACATACGTATTATTGTGTGTATTTGCAAGTCAAAGACAAATATATTGTGGGAAATTCAGTGTTTAAGATTTATGCATTTTAAGAGCAAGTGCTATGCAATTTAAATTGTGCACTATGTTGTTATGTGGTGTATATTTGGTGAAGTTTTGAGTATAAGAGTGTACTGGGAAGTTTATACATATGATGGGTTTAAAGAACTTACGTAGCAGGACTTGAAAAATTGCAAGTACGTCGATTCTGTAGGTTGGGTCCGGGACCTAAGTCATGGGTCATGTCCCGGACCAGAGGTGCAAAATAGGCCGAGAGTTATACATAGATATAGGTCCGGGACTTGGGTCTTGTACAAGGACCCGGACCACCCTCCTTAAATCACCCGAGAGTTTTTTTGCCTTGACTGGTCCGGGACTTAGGACCTGTATGAAGTCCCGGACCACCCTGTTAAATGTAGCCGAGAGTACAAGACTGTCTTGGTCCGGGACTTAGGGTGAGTACAAGGTCCCGGACCACCTATCAAAACATACCGTGAGTTTGTGTAAGTGTTGATCCGGGACTTAAGGTAAGGACCAAGTCCCGGACCTCTCTAAAAATGTTGTTTAAGGTATAAAAGTGATGTGTAAAGATGGGGATTGATAAGTAATGATGTTGTAAGGATGTTAAGGACATGTTAGATGTGATATAAAGACAACCAAGTGGGTGGAAAGTTGTAATAAAATGTGAAAGTAAAACAAGTTAAAAATGTCAAGTTGTTTAAATAGTTAACGAGGGTAAGTTATGAGCATTAGACTTTAAACAAACATGTTACCCCGATGTTGATAAAAGTACATGTAATGTTGTCAGTTGTTCGAGAATTGCTCGAGGAACATAAATGGACATGATAAAGTGGACTCCGGTGACAGGTATGGTTTTCTTGCAACCTGTGTCCTACCGGATTACACCGGCTTGTATGCCAATGTGTTTTTTTGTATGTTTGCCACGTTGTAAGATAAAACATGTAATGAGTTTATAGTAATTCATATATGTGGCATGTTTAGTTCCGATACCATCCAACCTCGAAAGTGTTTAACCTTAGCTAACTGAGTCTAGGATCACAGGAGAGTTTGGTATTCGGATTAAACGACCCGAACCGTGGGGCGTTCTAACCACGACTATGCGTGAGTTAAATGTGTGGTATGTGTATGTGAATGTAGGGATCTCCCTTGTATGTTTAACCCAAGAGTAATACTGTATGGTGTGTAAGTACGATAGACTCCGTAGTGGAGTTCTAACGAAAAATTAAAAGTAAGTATGTACTAACAGTAGTGAGGAATCCGGTTTGGCCGGTCGCGCGTTGTTTGGGAGTGGGTATCCTTTTTAGCTTTACCCTTCTCTCTGTTATGGTTGTTTCCCTCACGGGTTATGATCTCCCATTAGCTTATCCCAAAGCTTAGCTATTCTGACTTACGATCGGTTTAGGGGGAACATGTGTTTGTGTGGTGTGTTCGGGTCACTAAATCCGATCCATCTTTAGGTAAGTTACTCGTCCGACTATTAGGGCGGTAATGAGTTTTGTTATAACGAGCTTAACATGGGGTGATATCTTTCCCTAGGCTCACCAGTGTGTTAACTATGTTTGGGCCGGTTCCTAAGAGATCCGTACCCGTTATGTATGTGTTATTTGTATGTTGCAAGGTTATTGTGATGTGATGTTATATGTCGCTTAGAAGTGAAATATGAGGATCATGGATATGATCCCTACTAAGTAAAAGGACGTTTGTGGAAACCCGATAGTGGGTAAGTGCGTCATTGAGGAAATAGCTCCGTTAGAGGAGGAATCTATAGGGTGGAAGAAACTCAAAGAGTGATTGGTTAAGTAGGTAGTGTGAGTTATTTTGTTAAGCCCATTGAGGTGGAAATGTATTGTGTCGTGAGTTTATGTTTTCACGTGCTTTGATTAAATGTAATCAACTGCATGCTTAAGACGACAAATAGTTGTGCGTTGGCCCGGTAGCATGTGGGCTGCGGGATTACCATACCAGCAAAGGTTGCTGGCCCCTGGGGGGCCACCCCTTTCTTTCCTTTTCTATTTCAGGTACAAGGAGCTGGAGCCGTTCGAGAGTAGGACAGGGGTAGTTGTTGTGTACGGGTAATTGATGTAATCACTTGTAACCTGTAGGTGTAGTAAGACCGAAATTGTTCTTCGGCATTAGTTGTAAGTACTCGGTACAGTTGGAAGGTATTGTATAATGAATGTTGGTGTTCATAAGGGGACAGTTAATGTGTGGTTGCTCGGGGATCTAGTCCATCAGACCGATACAGTTGTGTAAAGTTAGCCTTGTTAGCCACGGGTGTGGTTAACAGCGTGTAACACCGATGAGTTAAGTTATGTGATGATGTGTATTTTCCGCTGCAGTTTAATGTTAAGTATGTTGTTATATGTTGGGGTGTTACAGACCTAAAAATGGAAAAAATGGCTAAGATAAATTAAGCTAGTCATTTAAGAGATTTAATTAACATAATGGTCAAATTATGACATTATGTGGAAAAATAATTAAACTAAGGTGAGGCCGAATATATGCTATATTTGAGACATTTATTGTGTAATTTATTTTGCAAGTTCAAGGTTGTAATAAGGTCATGTCATTAGGCCATTTTAATTTAAGTTTATAAGCTTATTTAGTTTTATTTATGCTTATAATTAAAAATTGGGGCCAATTCATAATTACTAGGAAATTAGAAAGCCGTGGGCTTAATTTAGAGCAATTTAGGATTTTTAAATGAATTTAATAAAAATTATAACATTTATAAAGCTTTGGGTCAAAATTGAAAAAAATAGAAAAGTATAGGTTATTATTAGTGATTACCGAAAAATTGTTCCCATTTGGTATTAGAAGTCAAAGTTGACTATATAGGAGACTTTGACCAAGTTCGGAAAATTTAAAAGTTAAAATACTACCTTATAATAAGATACTTATTAAATTGTAAAAGATTTTAAAGACTTGGGGTGGTATTGTGATTTCCGAAAACTTGGGGTACTAAAAGGAGTTTAGTACAAACCTTAAGTTATTAGGAATTTTTAGGAATTGATTTGGTTAAATTTGGAGTTAATATGGATTAAATAAGTATAATACAAGGTATTTCATAATATTGTTACAAATGGGTAACATATGTGGTAAAATTGAGATTTAGAGAAAGTATAAGGTTAGGAATAATGTTTATAACCTTTTGGTATAGTTTGGCGATTTTTGGAATTATATACAAGGTTTTATGAGGACATATGTATAATATATGGTTTTAATGGAATTAGGAAACTATATGTTATAAAGAGGGGAAATGGTGAATATAGAAAGTTAAGTGGTGGAAAAATAATTTAAGTAGACCATGGGTCTGTTCGGTTATCTTGAGAAAATATAACCATGGGTTATAATATATTAAGGAATAAGGATTATAATATAAGGTATATACTATAAGTGTAACAAGGAAATATAATTTGGGGTTGATTGGTAAATTATGGAAGTTTGGTGGGAATTAATTAATACCGAGAGTTTTAAGTGTTGTTTGGTATTTATTAACAATAATATAACTACAGGTTATAATTGTTTTAATGACATAGTTGTCAAAATATATGTTATAAACTATAATATAACATAGTATAAATTATGTGGTGGATTTTTGTAAATAATTAAGGAACATAGGTGTTGTTCGAAATATTAATATTTTTGAATGAAATTTATAATATGGTTTTAATGTTTAAGAATTATAACATTTATAATATAGGTATTCATTGAAAAAGAATGAATATATATTATAAGACTTACCATATAGGAAATGGTTTCAAATACATACACATAAATAAATATATGTTGTGGTGGAAAATATAATATGGTTTAATGACCATATATTTCATAATTAAAATGACATATGATAAAGGGAAAAGAATTACAAACGTTGGATATGTAATGTTAGGACTGTACATGTGATAATAAGGATTGATAATCAAAGTATTGTTTATCACATTGAATTTGGGGAAAAAGAAAAAAAGAGAGAGAAACAAACCTTAGAAAAATAAATACTAAGGTGAGATGTATGGTGTATGACAAGAATCATACATGCAATATAGAAACAAACTATATGATGTACAAACATACATTAGGTTACATGCGATAACAAAAGTTCAACTATAAAGTATTAATATACTCGACGTAACCACGCATGTGATATAGCTTTTCCTAATCCCGAGTTAAACCGAAAACCCGACAAACTATTAGTTAACAGCGGGGAATAAACCGGGTAGATTAATAACGGTACGGGGTGCCGTAGTGTATTGTTAATATGAGATGCTGATGCATAGTGTGATGCATGTTGATAGATTGTTAGAGGCGTCTCGAGGATCTCCAGAGACTTTAGCTGATTCATACTCCACCGTAATACTCAGCAGTGTGAACGGTATGTTATTTATGTGGCTTGATTGTCTCTGAGGATTTCCTCAGTTCAGGCATTGTGTGAAAATCTGTGATAAGATTGAATGTCTGCTTGTGAAATTAATATGCTTGAGTTGCGTATTAAAGCTGCTTTATTATTATAACTGTTGTGCGATAACAGTACAGTTCGTATCTATGAACATATTATAAACGAAACTAGCGCAATGATGCTATCTTATATGTGTATTAGGAACTAAGTAAAACGTTTTAGCATTAGGATAATAGATATAAAATATCTGAGCTTATATACGGAGCATTGGCCTCTTTAGCCGCTCTCGTAACTAGCACGGATCCCGATCGACATACTCAGGATTGGACTACGACCTTTCTGCTGTTTTAAAAAAAGAATAGTAAGCGATGCGATGGTATTAGATAGTTTATCAAGGATGTGGCTCTTTGCTGTGAACTGTGATCCATTACCATACTAGAACACCGTGTGGTGCCGTAAGTATCTAGATTAAATTTCCAACGAACTACAGATTTGTTCGTAGGACGGAGACTCTACCGCTGGAGTGGCTATTGCCGGGGTGACCCCCATAAGAGATGGGTAACTTAGAGACACGTCGTTCTAACGAGGACGTTGTCATTAGACATGAATGAACAATTACGAACGATATATTAACTCTACATTAGGCGAACATTATTTGGGCTTGCATGCCAAAGACGAGAGTTCATACTCGTTTATAATTCTCGTTACTTCGCCTTGTTGTTCATTGGTTGTGCTTTGTGGTTATGTGTGGTATGTTTGTGGATTTTTTGAACGAGCCATTGTGCTCATATTGTGTGTTGAAACTGGTTGTGTCGAGTCACCGTACTCATGTGTGGATTGTGGTTGGGTGTTTGGTCGAGTGACGTCTCGCTGACTCAATTATGAATTATTAGTGTTTGTTGGAATGGAGTCTCTGTACTCATATAAGCGTTGTAACGCTTTCAGTGATTTATTACGATGCGATGTGTGAAGCCGGGGGCTTGTTTGTTATTTGAGATTACTGCAATATATTGTTGTTTTAACAGTTTCAACATTGAACTATTTGTATGGAAACGAATTGCATACTCTCGACCCAAATAACTGAATGGTCCGAGGGTGCATGACAGTCAGGTAATAACATACTCAGCAGGGCTGATTCCATACCACAAACTATACCATTTTTGCAGGTATGCAACTTCCGGTGTCGGCAAAGAGAGTGACGCGCTGGGTAGTTTGATTACAGATTTAAACATGCACTGTTGCATTTTAATACGAACCTAGAAACATGTATAGGTTTTGGATACGTAGAAAGCTCACTGTGAATGTATTTTATATTGGTTTTGGGAGGTTAGATCTATCTCTTGTTGTCACTGCGACAAAATGTTCGTATTAAGAGCTTATCAGGAAGCACGTTTACTCGTATGGGCGAGCAACGGTGACACAGTAGTCAATTGTTGAGATTACCGCTGCGAGTATATTGTTAAGGATATTACATATGGTATTAAAGGACCTAAACGCAATGTGCCAGTGGGCCCGCGAGGGCGCTTGGATCCCAAGGGGGGTGAAGTGTAACACCCGCGAGGGTTGCCTCCTCATCGATTGAGTGAAGAATGAACCATTCCTTATATGGGTGGGAATACCTCTCCTTATTGTGACGCGTTTTGGGGTTAGGAAACCCCGGGAACAAAACCGTGCGGTCTATGGGCCAGAGTAGACAATATCACAACAGGGGGTACTTGGGATGTTACAACGCCATCATTAATGTACTTCATATTATGCACACTCCTCTGTATTGAATTTCATTAATGAGCTTGTCCCCGGTTGTGGCTTGTTTTATATAACAGCTGGTCGGCTAGTGCTTATATAACTGCTGGTCAACTACTTTGATTGTAGCCACTGGGTGGCTAAGTTTATTTCATTTCTGTTTGGTTGCAGACTATCTAGCCATCTGCCGACTACGGGTATAATGGTTGCGTTCGCCGTTGGTATAAACATGGTAGTTTTGGGGTGGTCCCCGTGTGGGTCCCCTGGGTCCTACGTTCTACTCCAATAATATACTGCCACATATAAAACAACCACAAAACAGCCAGACCAAAACAAACATACCGAAGCAGCCAATAACACGGAAGTCTACGCGTTTTTGGTAAGTGACTGCTAATTAAGTAAAATATGACTACAATAGTTTTTCAATTTTAGAAATCATATTCCGATAATTAGTAACCAAACATGCGGTTAAAGTATGCTTCTTATTTAAATTGGTGTAGCGCTAGTTTTTTTCTTGAAACATTAACATTACATAATATGAGTACATAGATTTCACGACAAAGAACAAACCAAATTGGGCTAGGCAAGATGACCACCCATATAAAATACCAAGGCCTTAAGCAACTTGCAGATTTTATCCCAACTGAGGTGACACTGTCGATCGCAATTTGAGTCTCATAGGATTTTGCATAAGTAGTAAGGCAAAGAACAAACCGTCCCACTATTTAAGAGGCTTAATTTGAAATTAATAACGCAGACTCTTGGCTACAGTTGATGTAACCATCTTGGCTACATCCATTTGCGTCCCTTTATTTTTTTTCGTTAGCAACGTGGTGCGTGTTGATTTTTTTTCTTTTTTTATGCTTTTAATTTCTTTTCTAAAATCTTAAAATGTTTTAAATTTGTAACTTTTAATATGTAGGTCCAAAATAAAAAAAAATATCATTGTTCATATAAATTTAAGCTTTTCAAAATAAGACCAGTCATGGATATGTTTTGACAATTTTACAAAATATATTTTTACATGTATAGTACACAAAACGTAAAAAAACTTGTACAGATGGTCATACAAATCTGTACAATGTTCATTAAAACATGTACATCCACATAAAAACTTGTACATCATCGCAATAACTCGAAGTTTTAGGGTTTGTGGTAGCGGGTTTAGAGTCGTTAGACCCTAAACCCGCCACTATAGAAACCCTAAAAATGTCTTCGACGCTTTTAGCCATCCTAGGGTGGTTTTGGGGGGTAGGGTAATCTATTTGGAAACCGTTCTGTACTTTACACATTGTAGCAACTAAATCGACAGGTTTTTAGGGTTTGTGGTTACGGGTTTAGGGTCTGCCACTACAAACTCTAAAAATGTCTTCGACGTTTTTGCTTTCCTAGAGTGGGTTTTAAGGTGTGTGGGGTTAGGGAATCTATTTGGAAATCGTTATATACTTTAATGTGAGGATGTATGTACATATTTTAATGTGAGAATGTACATGTTTTAATGTGACGATGTATATGTTTTAAATGTGAGAATGTACATGTTCTTTAATGAACATCTGTACATGTTTGTATGGTCATATGTACATGTTTGTATGGTCATATGTACAGTTGTATGATCGTCTGTACAAGTGTTCTTCCTTATTGTACATGTTTTAATTTAAGGATGTACTATTTAATGATTCATACAGGTTTATATGACTATCTATATGCTTTTAATGCGAGGATGTACATGTTTTTACGTGGGAATTACATGTTTTAGTGAACATTGTACAGGTTTGTATGATAATATGTACAATTTTCTTTTACGTTCTGTGTTCCATACATGTAAAAATATTTTTTAAGTTGTCAAAATATATCCATGACTGGTCTTGTTTTAAAGAGCTTAAATTTAGATGAACAATGATATAATTTATTTTATTTTGACTTATATTATAAAATTATAACAATTTGAAATTTTTGATTAAAAAAAACAAAAAAAATGAAAACAAAACCAAAACTCAATGGAAGCGCACGCGAGAAAAAAAAAATCATCACTTACCGTACAGTAGGCTGTTGGTAAGACTGGCCGTTTAATAAAATACTACCCCTCCGTCCTGAATTGACCGTCCTGTTTACTATTTGGACATGTCGTTTGATTTCAATTTTTAACATATAAGATAAATTAATTTTGAAAATTTAAGTTTTGCATATTTCCTTACATGATAAACTATATGTTATAAAATTTAGTTTATAAAATTATTTTTTTATATGCTTAATATGAAGTGGAAAAACGTGCCATAAAACAAATAGGACGGTTAATCAGGACGGAGGGAGTAGACAACACACTAGAACATGCACTACAAGAGAAGAGCTTGTTTTGGGCGAAACTTTTTCAGTTTACGTCACAATTATTGCATCGGAAATACAAATCAAGCCCAGAAGATCCCGTCGTCTACATGAGCGTCAAAATCTTACCGACGCAATGACATTGATAATCTCAACGCATAATTCAAATCGGAAACTATTTCATTTGCGTAACATCTTACGTCCAAAAAACTAACATCGCGTCGAAATTTTTATGTTATTCTTTAAATAAAAAATCCAAAGCATACGCACTTAACGCACTATCTCTTCTCCAACAATACGGACGGTGTTTATCATATCTAACTTTACATTGCAAACTCGAATTCAGCCATTGTAACGCATTCAACCTACACACTCAAACTCAACATTACTGCTAATACCATTCTATTTCGTCTAACCTCTTATCATCTATCCTGATGTTTGATACCATGGTTCTCATGGATGACCACAACTCCTGAAGATAATATCAACGAAAAAAATGCTAATGAAGTAAAGAAAAACTTTGAACAGTGAAAGAGAAGTTGGAAAAATAAAAATGAGTCCGCCCTTAGAAACTAAAGAAAGAAACTTACTTTCTATCCCATAGGCTAGAGAGTTGGTTGAGCAAGAAGTTTGACATAAACTCATCATGATGACTATACTACTTCACCTGCTGAACCACCAGAATAAACCACAATAAAATTTGTAGCAAAAGGAGGTAAAACTTATGGTATAAATATGCCATTACTCATATACATGATGAGTGTTCTCTTATTTTACCTTTATGATAGACTGGTTTATTGGCTTATGACAACTCCAGTGAAACTACAAGTAATAACACGCCCATAAAACATAATAAGAGTGAATGACTTAAAACGATAATCATAGTAGTCTACAAGAGAAAACAAGTAGATTCATAGCTTCAAGATGAATGTGTGGGTTAAACTTCTCCAATGCTTGTGAATATATCAAGATGTCCTGTGTTATTACTCATTATATATGTATTTAAGAGCCGCTTTAATATTATAGCTTGAAGATGATTATCAAATATAGCTTTTAAGCAATAACCCTTATTGAGATACAAGAAACAAAACATTTCGCATACTCAGCGGACCTAAAACGACCTGAAGCACCAAAATCAATCCTTCGATCAGCACATACTAGAATTTTTTTCAGAGTGAATCCATCAAAGCCAAGTGAAAAAGTACCGATAACTTTTTCTCAAAGGATGCTGAATAGAAATGTTGATCGATACTTAAAGCTCCTTAAAGAAACCCTAGATAAACACACCAACAAGAACTTGAGTCACTATTCAATACTTCAGGGGAAATGACGTAACATTCACATCAGAGAAGTAGTGCTTAATTAAGCATCAAGAAAAGCTTTATATATATTTGAGGAAGAATGGTTGTTTTTCTTTCATACTTGTGCAGCTCCATTTATAACGTTAAAGAGGATAAAAACAAAGAAAGTAATTACTTATTGCTTTGACAGACCACCCCCCTTGACAATCAACATTACTTCAATTATTCCTCAGCTCGCATCTTCACACAAATATATATATATATATATATATCATCTTTCATAGCTTATGAAAGTTCAACCAATTAATAAAGTAGCACAAAGGTATCTTTCTGGCTGCGTTCGGCATGGTTGTTTTGTGGTTGTTTTGGTCTGGCTGTTTTGTGATTGTTTTATATGTGGCAGTATATTATTGGAGTAGAACGTAGGACCCACGTGGGTCCCACGTGGGGACCACCCCAAAAACAGCCAAGGAAAAGCTTCCTCCGAACGCAGCCAGATCTATCTATCAATCACTTATTCGCATATTATAAATAGGGAAATTTCACGAGATACCCCGAGGTTTGGGCAAATTTTACGAGATACCCATGAGGTTTCATTTTCATTACGAGATACTCCTAAGGTTTCATTTTCTTAGGAGATACCCCTGATGTTTCATTTTCATTAATACGAGATAACCCTGAGGTTTCAATTTTATTACGAGATGCCCCTCTATTCAAGTTATGATATATTATATTTTCATATCGTCATTTTACCCTCACACCATATGCTCTGTAGTAACCTCAAGGGTTTATAATCATTTTTTAAATTTTGAAAATAAACAAAATACACAAGAAATAATTAAAGATCATATAAATTTTGAATTCAATTTAGAAAATGAATATAATTAAAAAAACATAAAACAAAAAAATTAAATAAATGGAAATGACTAAATAATTAAAAAATTATTTTGAAAAATAAACATAATTGTTAAAGTGTTATGTAGAAATGACTTAAAATCGTAAAGAAGTTATAGCAATAATATAAAATTAGAAAACGAAAGTATAAAACCATATAATTATTGATATCAAATAATTTTTGTTAATATTTTTTTAATTTATAAATTATTTAATTATTTCTTATATTTAATGTAATTGTTACAACTTTTTTACGATTTTAAGTCACCGCTATAGTTTTTAAGTTTTATGATTTTAAAATTTGTTTTTATAATATTTATTCATTTTTAAAAAGTAAATTCAATTTTAGATGATCTTTCATTATTTTTAATGTATTTTTTAATATTTTAAATTTAAAATAAATCGACCATAAACCCCTGAGGTTACTGCGAGGGCATATGGTGTGAAGGTAAAATAGGGATATGAAATAATATCAGATTGTGAACGGAGGGGCATCTGGTAATAAGTTGAAACTTTAGTGATATCTCATAAAGAAAATGAAACCTTAGAGGTATGTCGTAATGAAAATGAAACCTCAGGGTATCTCTTAAACTTCACTCAAACCTCGGGGTATCTCATAAAGTGTCTTAGACATGATTGTTTTTTTAAGTGTTTTTCTTTATTGTCTTCCTTTCTAATTCCCATCTGCAAACAGGCTTGATAATGTATATTTTATCGAGTCATTGTATGATAAATGTAGTTCATCATGGTGTATAACACATCTGATTAACCATATATAAATTGATATTCTTGAGGATGAAATGTGACTTCTTCTTTTTCATTGAGATTATTGTTCCTCAAACGTTATAATGTTTGTTTGTTTTGTAGGCTAACTTTAATAGACAATGTGAAATAGATGGCTCACCAAAGTCTTTGGATGAGATTTCTATGATGTCATGGGAGGATACGAGAAAAATGAAGTATATGGATTAGGGAGCAGTGAAATACCCCAAACTAATAAAACATGGATTAAACATCTAATCAAATTAACTAAGGCCTAAACATGCCTTAAAAGTCAATTGAGAACAACAATGGTCAACACAAAGCAAGAATTGCACCCTTTGACCGTTTAGGGTAAATACATACCCAAATGAACTTCTTAGGACCTAAAATTTTGTCCTAAGCATATTAACACATAAAGGAATGTACTACAATTATTGGAAAACACTCCAACACAAAGAACAAGCATTTACATGCTTCAAAGTCAAGTAGGGCAAAAATGTGCTCTAAGAAACCTTAAAGGTCTTATACCTCTATTTGATATAAAATTGGATTCCTAAGATCATTTATCATGTAAGGAACACAATGAAACCGTTCTCAATGAAAACCAAGCTCAGAAACACCTTGGGACACAAAATGTGCGCTAAAACACCTTAAAACACGTTTTTTGTATGAGCTCTAAGATATTGACTTTTTGTCACTTTAAAGACTAGATTACATTCTTATATCATTAATGTGACATGATAGACTATATTATAAAGTCTAAATCAAATTTTAAAAACAAAATTAAAATGGATGATTTTGGGTGAATAGTACCCAAAAATAACATTTAGAGTAAATTACTCGGAACCCCCTTCAGGTATGGGTATAATACAGTTAACCCCCTTGTGTTTATCATAATTATTAGTAACCACCCTGAGGTTACAGTATCTCTGACTATGAACCCCGAACTATAATTTTTTTTATCAAAACGTTAACTATATGTTGACCCATCAGCTTAATCACATTATTAATGCTAGCCTCGACAACAAAACTACTTAATCAACATCGTTTAAGTCTCCCTCATCCCAATTTGGATGCATTTTCGAGGTAGGGTTGACATTGTTTAGACAATAAGAATGCTGATTAAGCAGTGTTTTTTGTCCAACATGTCATTAATAATGTGATTAAGCTAATGGGTCAACATATAGTTAACGTTTTGATAAAAAAAATTATAGTTTGGGGCTCATAGTCAGAGATACTGTAACCTCAGGGTGGTTACCAATAATTATGATAAACACAAGGGGGTTAACTGTATTATGCCCATACCTGAAGGGGGTTCCGAGTAATTTACTCTAACATTTAATTACTTAACTTAACCATGGTCAAATGTCATCTTTTGGTTTGACCACCCATTGCCGCCCCATATAGCTGTCTGCAGACGTGTATATCTGAGTGGTTAGAATTGGTGTAATTAAAATAAAAGAAAAGAAATTATAACTCAAAATAAACGTCGGGCTGCAAACAAATCCCGGTCGTAGTAGTATAGTAAAATGTAAGCGACCGGATATCGAACCGTGGGACTAATGTGCATATTATAGTACCTAAGCATGTCACAAAAAGGGGGGACTAATTGACTTGTTTTTATAAATAAAAAGGAAAGATAAAATAAACTAAGTTAACAGATAAACTAAATGGGACTCTGGTTTAGGTTAATATAATATCTGCTCTTTTATGCTAGGTTTACTGGTTTAATTATAATTGTTTGGCATAATTCCTTTAATTATCTTAAGGTCCGATGAAAACTCATAAGAACTCGTTTTACCAGAAAATGGAAGGTCCGATGAAAACTCGAGCAAGTTCTAGTAAACGGCATTGTAAAAGGAATTATATTCTTGCAACTGAGTACTTGAAATACCCCAAACCTTAATATGTGGTTTAAACATTAAAACATGATTTATTAAGACAAGAAAATGTCTTGGAAACATTAATTAACAATTTAAATAGAAAAACACAAATAAATACCTTAAGGTCAATATGGGCTAAAATGTGCTCTAAGCTTGGGATAAGTTTGGCTAAGACTTAATAAGCTTACCAAGACTTTATTTATATATTAATGAACATATTAAATCAATTACTAAAGAAAACCAAGCTTGAAAACAAGTTAAAACACAAAATGTGCTTTAAGGAGTCTTAAAGCACATTTTTGAAAAATTGTCTTGTAAATGAGTTTTGAGTGGCTAAATGTCCATCATTACTCTTTAATTAATATGTGTACTATATAATATCACATTTGGAAGTCTATATCAATGGGAAATCAAAAATTTCACTTCTATGTGCCTTGTTTTTGTGAATAGTGACTTTTATAAGCTAGTTTGTAACATATGTTATATTAAGTAATTAAATTGACAAATAAAGACTATAATACCCCTAAGTACTAATGGGGGCCGGTTTCTTAAGTGTGGTGACTCACCACTCTCTTGCTAGCTTGTTAAGTAATAAAGATGACTAGTTAATGTACTATTTGCTTTATAAGCACAAATATCTTCTAAAAAGCAAGTCTATCTCATTCTCTCATTTCTTTCCCATTTCACACGGTTCCAAACTCCTTCGTCAACCTCTCTTCTTCATTCTCTCACGGTAATACACACCACCACCATTAAACTCCATCTTTGATCTCTTGTAAAATCTAGCTCACTTGACCAAATCAAAAACAAACACCACCATTCTCTTCCTTGCATCAAGCTCTTCATCCCTATCTTTTCAAAGCTTCAAGACAACCATTTCGGTGCCATGGAGTTCCACCATTGAAGGAGCTTGAGCTTATATTTCTGCATATTATTGATCTCCTTTGCTTCTAGGTAAGGAATCTCAAAGAAAAATCATGTTTCCTCCATGTTTTTACCTTGACCGAAAATGCACATTAATGGTGCTCTTTGTGTGACTTTGTTCTAGCTTCATTCCAACCCTTCATGGACTAGGTGGAGTCCTCTCTTCATAGATATTCAAACTCTCTTCAAAGACCAAGGTAAAACTACTACATTAATGTTTTTGAAACAATGTAAACCTAGGGTTTACAATGAGATGAAGCATAAAGCTTGTATACTCATTATATTACTTGTATATTGTTTAGTAGTTGACAAGGAATCAAACACCTTACCGGTTTTATAAGGAAACAAGAAAGAAGTTGTGTGGAAAAGAGGTAAATATACTAACCTAGTGTGGTTTAATGCCTTAGGAGAAATGAGCTTATAATGCTTGTTAAAACTACCTAAAGAGCAAATGGTGAATGACTTAGTAAAGTGTTCTCAAGGAGACTAGTAAAAGAACATATGTCTTGTTGTATGTATTTGCAGGTCAAAGGCATATATATTGTGGAAATTCAGTGTTTAAGATTCATGCACTTTAAGGGCCTAAGAGCCATGCATTTTAAGGGCCTAAGTGCCATGCAATTTACATTATGCACTATGTTGTGACATGGTGTGATTTGAGTGAAGTTTTGTGTGTGAGAGTATTCTTGGTGATTTTAGGTGTTCTTGTGTGCTTAATGGAGAAAACAAAGTGTTTAGGCTTAGTAATGTGCTAGGAGAACCCATGTCAAAATTTAGGAAATGTGCAAGAAGTTCTAGGTGTTCATATAAGGTTTGGTGAACTAGAAATGCTAGAAAATGACTAAGTGTTTTACAAGAGAAGAAATAATGTCTTAAGGTGTTCTAGGTTAACAAGGGACTTAGACATCAACTAGGGTTTAGGTTGGTAAGAAATAATGCTTAAGAGATGATGTTGAGATAAGGAGAAAGCATTTTGGGATAGTAGTTATCAAAGGTGAGAAACACCATTTAGAAACTTAATGTAAAATGTTGTAAGTTGGTGTGGATTTTACAAGGAAAATGAGTAACGAGTAAAACATGGAATTAGGAGTGTCTAAGATGATTTATGACATTAGAATATACCTAGGAACATTTGGTAAGTTTATACAATTAATGGAGGTGAGGAACTAAAGCAACCAGACTTGAAAAATGTCAATTTAACAACTCTGTAGCTTTGGTCCGGGACCTAGGTTATGGTTCAAGTCCCGGACCAGGTATGAAAAAGGGGCCGAGAGTTATTCAGTGTTTTGGGTCCGGGATTGGGTCTTGTACAAGGTCCCGGACCACCCCCTAAATAACCCCCGAGAGTTTTGCCTAGAATGGTCCGGGACTTAGGACTTGTATGAAGTCCCGGACCACCCCATTAAAAGAGGCCGAGAATTTCTGTTAAGTGTAGGTCCGGGACCTTAGGTGGGGACCAAGTCCCGGACCACTGTAAAAACTTAGTTTTAGGTTATTAAATGATGTCTAATGATAGGGATAAGTTTGTAATGATAATATAAGGTTATATGAGACATGTTAGAAGTGTTATAATGACATTTTAAAAGGTGGGAAGTTAAAACAAGATGTGGAAATGAATTAACTAGAAATGTGAAGTGTAATGTTAACAATGGACTAGTGCGTTAATTAACCGACGTTACTAAATGTGTTTAGGATTCTCTCAAGGTGGAAACCAGTCGAAGCAAGGACCAAGGTATGGTTTTCTTGCAGTCTGTTGCCTACCGGTTTACACCGGCTTGTGTGCTGTTTGCTTTTCTGTGTGTTACGACCTTATAAGACTTAAGGCATGAAAAGAGTTTACAGTTGTTAAATATATGTTGTTGTATTATTGTGACTCCTTTCCCTTGGTGTGTCTAACAAGACCTAAACACTTGCTTGTGTGTTAACTTAACAAGTTCATTGTGTATCACTAACAAGTGCTAACCGGGGAAGTGAGGAGTCCGGTCTGTTCCGGCCACGCGTGTGAGGACGGGAGTCGTTGTCATATCCGGTTCGACTCTCTTGGTGTATGTATGGGTTGTTTTCCAATTTGGTTTCAACCTTCCCTTAGCTTATCCAAAGCTAATTTACTGACTCACGTCGGGCCACAGGGGCATACTATGTTGTTTCGGTGTGCTTGGGATCACTATATCCGACACACCTTGGGATTAAGTTAACCATTCAAATAACAGGACGGTAACAGGTTATGTAACGAGCTTGGCGTGGGGTTGACAATAATCTCTAGGCTCATGGTGTATACTAACTATGGTGGAAGGTTCTTGATGTGAACCGTTCTTGTGGTGATATGTATTGTTGTTGTGCTATGCAAATTCCCTTGCTATGCTATGGTATATATATGTTGGATGTTTAAAATGAATGCCATGTTATCATGACAATTAGTTGCGCGTATCCCGGTAGCCGATGGGCTGCGCGTTAACCATACCAGCCAAGGGTTGCTGACCCCCTCGGGGGCTCCATATTTTTACTGCAGGATGAGGATCGAAGAAGCGGAATGGCTCTAGATTCTAGGTGGTAGAATACTTTTGGTTATTTTGGATGTTGGGCCCGGGATGCGCCTGTGCTCCCGAGGCGTTATGTTTTGGTACCGGTTGTGACAGTGACGGATGTTTACAGTTTACAGTTGGTATGTAATTAAATACTCGGTATTGTTGGTTATGTATATATGTGGATGTTAGGACCTAATGCTCGGGAGTCTGATCATCAGACCGATACACTTGTATTTATTCTGCCTAGTTAACCACGTGGGTGGTTAACGGCGTTGTAGCACCGAAGCGATAGTTGTTGTTAGGTTGTTTATTTCCGCTGCGACTTCGGTAATCGGTAAGTGCGTTGTAGGGGTGTTACAAAAAGTGGTATCAGAGCGAAGTAATCGCTCTGATGACTAGAATACGAGCGTAGGAATATACCGAGTTAGGAAGTCTAACCATACTTACCTAAGTGAACAGATTTGGAAAGGTTAACCACTAACTAAGTGGAAATACCTTGTTGTCGGAAAGATGCTACAACTAATGGTGGCACGGGTCCGGTTCCACCGGTTCCGGTTCCGGTTTCACCGGTTCCGGTTCCAGAAAATGTTATCGTATCGGAACGCGGTCTGGGCGGTTCCGGTTATGGTTCCGGTTCCGGTTCCGTGAAATCTGGATTCGCTTCGGATTCGGTCAAAAAACGGTTTCGGCCGGTTCAGCCGGTTCCGGTTTCGGTTCTGATCGGTTCGACCGGTTCTGGAAAGATCGATCGGCTCCAGTGCTTCGTTTTAGCTCCGATTGAGATCCGTTATGAGTGCACACGTTGCTCTTTCATCCCACTTTACTCCTAGATAGGGTATTCTTCAGTTTATAATCTTAAATGTGTAAGAAACAAAGACTTAGGAATTTTATTGAATTTACAAAAAATAAGGAACAAATAGAATTTTATTATATGATTCACTGCCTCATTAAAACCTTATTAGGTAAAAATCCATTGGGAAAACCCTAATAAGGAAAAAGAGTACAACTACTAAGAGGTTACATTTTTAAAAACCCAACGGTAACTTCAATCCCGGTTCAGGGCGGTTCCGGTTCGAATCCGACGACGGTTCCAGGCGGTTCCGGTTCCGGTTCGGGCCCGAATCTCAAAACATGTATTCGTATTGGAACCGGCTGAGACGGTTCGGTTCCGGTTCCGATTCCCACGGTTCTCGGCCGGTTCCGGTTCCAATCGGTTCCGGGTAGAAACCCGGGATTCCGTAGAACCGGACCCGATGGCCACCATTAGCTACACGTTTGGACTGATAAGTGTGCAAGCATAATGCTAATGGAATGTTCATGTGAATTCAGATGTCAGTAGACCACGAGGTAGAGCGCCGGGGCGCGGTACTGGAGATACGGGTGACCAGGGCGAGAATACTACGGCTCAG
Source organism: Limonium bicolor (assembly GCA_023374045.1). Classification (NCBI taxonomy): domain Eukaryota; kingdom Viridiplantae; phylum Streptophyta; class Magnoliopsida; order Caryophyllales; family Plumbaginaceae; genus Limonium; species Limonium bicolor. The sequence goes on along the minus strand of JAIOTZ010000161.1, from coordinate 3,419 downwards.
GTTATGGCTGAGGCAGTGGCAGCCGCGTAGCCCAGATGGTACCCCAGTTGGTTGCTGCTATACAGCAAGGGCAACACCCTGAAGTTCAGCCACCGCCACCGCCAAGAGAGACTAACTGGGTTAAGGCGTTGTCTGACTTGAGGCCGCCGGTCATTCAATGGGGAGACTGACCCTCGTAAGCTGGAGGCGTACATCTCCGAGCTGGAGACCGCCTACGAGACCTTGGCGTACCTGCTGAAGCTAAGGTCCGTCTTGCCGCTTACTACTTGAAGGGTTCGGCACAGAGTTGGTGGAAGCTTGTGAGAGAGGACAGGATGGCTGATCCTGAGTTTGGTTGGAGGGAGTACACGGCTCTACTGCGAGCCAAGTATTACCCTGTGCACGTGCAAGAGGCCAAGCGCCTCGAGCTGGATAGTCTGAGGCAGGGGGATAAGATGTCGGTTGATGACTACTACACCGCATTCACCGGCCTTATCCACCTGTTACCGGACCTTGGGTACTCGAACCGGGTGTTGGTGAACCGGTTCTACAATGGTCTTAGTCACCGTCTCCGCTACGGGATGGGGCCAGCTGAGTATACTACCTTGCAGGTAATTAAAATACTGTGTTGTGAATCTGTTTATACCAAAAAGAATGTTAGTGTGAGTTGGTGAATTTGTTTTACGGGGCATGACTGACATCCTAAATTCAGGAGTGCTATCATGCCGCTGCTAAGGTTGAGATTAACGTCCGTCTGAGGGACGAGGAGAATGCGCACAAGCGCAAGGCCACAAACGAGGGCCAGAGTCAGCAAGGGTATGAGGGAGGAAAGAAAAAGAAGCATTATCCTCAGCCCCAGAAGAGTCAGCACCAGGGTGACAAGGGCCAAGCCCAGACCACCACAGCTGAGGAGCCACTGAAGCTCACGTATGCGTATGCGGCGAAGCCCCTACGCTCTTACCCCCCAAGGGTAATTACTTAATCGTGTGTATTTAGTTGAGGTGTATGTTGTTAAGATGTGAAGTGAGTATTGATTGTGTGTTGTTATAGCAGCTAGCGCGGGTTCTGGACCGGAGCGCCACTTACTGTAAGTGGTGCAACGGAGACCACCCCGGCAAAGACTGCAAGGGGAATGACGTGCAGTGTCGTTACTGCCAGAAGATGGGGCGCCGCGAGTTTGAGTGCTGGACGAACCCCAACGGTAGGAACTACAGGCCAAAGGGGCAGTGGAAGGGTAAGACTACCACGACCACCGAAAGCCCGAAAGCGATCAACCAGCAGTCCTCTGACAAGGGGAACATGAACTCCCAGAAAGGGAAGGGGCCGGGAACCAGCAAGGCCGCCTTGAATGTAGTGGACCGGTCTGAGGCGCCAGGACCCTCTTCTAGACCAGGTACCGCTTAAACTGCTGAGTGAAATAATTGACTGCTTACCGCATTTCATGCATGAGTGTTAGCTAGTCTAAGGGTATAAACATGTGAGTAAAAGGGTTAGAATATAATGTGAAAGACACCTAAAATAGGTAATTTGAAACTTAGGAACCTTCAATATCTGTTATCCAATCCCGCCCACACCAAACCCTGCAGAGACGACCATCAGCATCACCGAATTTCCACTGGAGCAATGTCAGGTTATCCAGCCAGGTATGATACTCTTAAATGGATACCTGACACCAGAAGCACAAATCCACATCATCAGGCGATGTAACAAAATTGGAGCAGCACCAGGAGGATTCTACACACCCGAATACCCGAGCGGTTCGAAGATGAAGCTGAAGATGATGTGCATGGGTAAGGACTGGAATCCTTACACCAAGTCATATCAAGACGTGCGAGCTGAAGACGGAGCAACTGTACCAGGTATACCTGAGGAGTTCCTTGCGGTCATTAACCACGCCGTGGGAATTGCTCTGCAAGTTGAATCGGAACCGATTCCGAACGTGAAAGCAGACTTGTGTATTGTGAACTTCTACCAGAAAGGTGGACGATTAGGGTTACAGCAAGATAAGGACGAGTCACCCGAGTCTCTAAGTAAGGGAGTACCCGTGGTGTCTTGGTCCATTGGTGATACCGCAGTGTTTATGTACGGCGAGCAGAAGCGTGGTGATCTCGCAAAGAAGCTAGTGTTGAAGTCAGGTGATGTATTAATCATAGGAGGACAATCAAGAATGTTATACCACGGTATCAAGAAGATCAAACTGAATACCGCACCATCGACGGTGGTCAATGCCACTCATCTGAAACCCGGACGTTTGAATTTAACTTTCAGGCAGTTTTGAGCCTTGTGTAATCATGTAATGTGTTAAGCCAGTTGTATGTTAAGGAAGCTATATTTAGCCATGTCTACATGTAATCAACTTATGGTGTAAAGACTGTGTTAATGAATAAAGAGTTGTTGTTCTGAGGTATATCAAGCGTGTTACTACCGTATACTTATGAGTTTGCCAATGAATTAGGCTGTGCACACGGAACGGGAGGTGTACTGAGTGTCTACAATAAGGTAGAAGCCGGCAAGAGCGGCACAATCCTCACCGGTACCTTTCCAGTGAATGGCGTGGACACATCGATCTTGTTCGACTCTGGAGCCTCACATACATTCATTTCGCTGTCATTTGCGAAGGGGCTGGGGTTAGACGGTGAAGAGACGCCAGACTTCGTGGTCACTCTCCCGTCGAAAGAGCGGATCAGGTGTACCCGCTACTACCGAGATGCTGTTGTACGAATCAGAGATGAGGAGTTTCCGATCGACTTGATAGAGTTCGACGGACTAGGTTTTGATGTGATTATCGGGATGAACTGGTTGGAGCGGTACAAGGGCAGAATCCTATGTGCCGAGCACCGTCTGCTTCTTCGGAGTCCATCTGGGGTTACTATATCATACCGCCAGAGGCCCAGGGAGCCTTCGACTCAGATCATCACCGCCATGGCCATGTATCGTGAACTACGACGAGGGAATGATGTATACCTCTACTATGTCCAGGACATAGAGAGAGACCCTGAGTTTAGCCCAGATGTGCTGGTAGTGTCGGAGTTTCCTGATGTATTTCCTAAGGAACTGCCGGGCATGCCGCCAGCACGGGAAGTTGAGTTTGAGATCGATTTAGTTCCGGGCACCGGACCCATTGCGAAGGCACCTTATCGTATGGCTCCAGCAGAGATGACAGAGCTCAAGGAGCAGCTGAGAGACCTACTCGACAAGGGTTTTATCCGCCCTAGCGTTTCACCATGGGGAGCGCCGGTCCTCTTCGTGAAGAAGAAGGACGGTAGCCTCCGCCTATGTATTGACTATCGAGAGCTGAATGCAGTTACGGTGAAGAACCGTTACCCTTTACCACGCATCGACGATTTATTTGATCAGTTGAGAGCATCAGTATTCTCCAAGATAGATCTATGATCCGGTTACCATCAGATTGCCATCCGAGAGAGTGACATTGAGAAAAC
>JAIOTZ010001537.1:0-32139 GCA_023374045.1 Limonium bicolor | reverse complement strand
ACTCGGCTGAGGTGGTTGACCTGTTTCACAAACCAAGGAATATCTCTCACCCTTGTGAAAGCCTCCTTAGTGCCTGTGATAGATGCAGAGATAAATTTGATTTCTGTAGCATATCCAAGATTAGTAGGGATGCTAATAGAGTTGCTGATTGTGTATCTAAGTTGGCTCTTGGAAGCTCCCAACCGTTTACATTGATTCCCCTTCCCCTGTACAGAGCATTCAGTTCCTCACACTGGATGTAGACGCTGCTTTGCATTTTTTTTGAGAAAACTTTGGAACTATTTATAAAGCTAGAAGACAAACCACCCAAAAGATTTTAGGTCTCCTTGTCCAAGTTACATGCAACTTGGACACGGTAAGGAATATTACTACCTTCCCATACCTTAATCCTATCAGAACCATTGTTGTACATCTTAGCTACTAGAAAGGTAGGGAGATTAAACTCTCCATAACTAGTATTACAAGCAAAACTATCTAAGGAATAACAAAGGTTTTTGAAGGCTAATAATTCATACCTACTATCTTCTTCCTCTTCCATCTCATTCCCGAACATTCTGTCCTTCGATTCTTCACGGATATTATCAAAACAGATACAATAAAAACCTTCACAAAGTGCAAGTTCTACCGCAATACGAGCTGCTTTGCATTGATTAGTACATATCTCCGTTTCTCATCAAAAAAAAAAAAACTAGCTACATATGTTATGTTTGGTATCATATTGTAAAGATAAATATAATACCAGAATATTAAAAAACGAGGACAAAGATAAAGAACTGGATAGTGGTTTAATGAACCGGAAACCCAAGACCATTGTTGAAGCAAGAAACCCAAGACCATTGAGTTGACCACCTCAAGTCCCTCTAGCCTTATAAGCGATGACCCACCAAATCTAGGGTTTTAGTTCGCGACGTCTCCAGCAATCCGCAGTACTTTTTTCCTCTTTCGTCCCGCTGAGCTCAACTTCTCTTCTTCCTGGAGACTGGAACGCTCTCCTCTCTCCGTGTCTCTCTAATTTGCCTGCTAGAAGCTCATGGATATGAGAGAACAAGACCGCGAACATATCGAAGAAGGGGCGAATGACCAATTTCACAACCCTTCGTCTTACAATGAAGAGGATGACAGGTCGCAGCCTCTGATCGGCGATGGGGCGAGCCCTGGGTCGGTATCTGAACTCGTATCTTGTCTCTAACACTGCTTTCATTATGTTCATCATTTCTTTTGCTTCTATATTTGCCTGGTTAATTATTTTCACTTCGAATTTTGAAATTGTCCAAATATTCCTCTTGGTTCAAGATGTTACAGTTACTATGTCATCTCAAGGCTCTGTTAAGTTTGAGTCTTTTCTATAGCGTGTTTCTTCCCTTTTTCTTGGTATTGTTCCTTTAAGAATGGGATATTTTCGGGTGGACTATTTGGTTGAGGACCAGTGATCTGTAGCCTTACTATGGTTGTAGTTAATCTAGTCAGGTTGCCCACCGCTAGTATTGCTCTCCTATATTGAATTGCTTTCTTTCATTTAGCGTTGTTTTTAGTGTCCTAATCATATTTCCTAGTCAAATTACACCACCGGAGTACTATTTGGTAGTGGGATAAAAGTAGCATCTTTCGGCTCATAGTCCTGGTACATCCACTGGTTAGTGCTTCAACATAGTATGCTCAGGTCCCTGATTCTAGCCGAAACATCTAATTGCAGAAAGATTTTCGTAGGAGGTTTAGCTAGAGAGACCACGCCTGGTTAGTGCTGTTACCTGTCATTACTTTACAACCCACTTTTTATTGCTAGATTGTACTATGCCTGTTTTGTTTACCACTAGTACGGGTGTTTGATTTTTTTCAGGACAATTTATTCAGCACTTTGAGAAGTACGGTGAGATTACAGATTCTGTCATCATGAAGGATCGAAGAACTGGCCAGCCTCGGGGCTTCGGTTTCATCACTTATGCTGATTCTTCTGTGGTGGATAAAGTCATCGACGATACTCATATCATAAATGGAAAACAAGTATGGTGATGTTTCAATGCTAAAGTGCACTATTGTTTTGTATTAACCTTGCTTTTGAGATTTTTCACACTTTGTCTTTGGAGGTTGTTTTTAATGGAGTACTGTACAAAAGTAATTCTGCCTCACTATGACTGATTAATTGATGGTTTATATGTGCCCACAAAGGTGGAAATCAAGCGCACAATACCCAAGGGGGCAATTGGTTCCAAGGACTTCAGGACCAAGAAGATATTTGTGGGTGGAATTCCAACCTCAGTGACTGAAGGTAAGGTCCTTTCTTTGACTAGTTGCTTTAAGTTGAAAATTCTTTCTTCTTTCAAAAAAGCATGGGTATATAGAACTTGCAACTGATATCTCTATTTTCCGCAGATGAGTTCAGGGAGTTCTTTGCTAAATTTGGAGACATTAGGGAACATCAGATAATGAGAGATCACTCCACCAACCGTTCTCGTGGTTTTGGCTTTGTTACATTTGATGATGAACTAGTTGTTGACAATCTCTTATCTGGGGGAAATAGGATTGAGTTTGCAGGAACCAAGGTTTGTGTTAATTCTAGCTAATGATTTTTTCTCCCCTGTAGAAATGTTTTCTCTGTTTAAAACTGTTCAAATAGAAATACAGATAAATTTCAATTTCAACTGTGGTAGGTCTTTATAATTTCAGGATTTGATGATGTTGTGTCTGTTGTTTGAGAATGCAGATTAATAGTACTAGGAATTCCTCCTACCCAAAATTTACTTGCATGCCTATCAAATCCTTATCACAGTAATTCTTGGGATGTTGTCTATAAAGTGCAGGGTTAGTTATTTTTGTGCCTATCAAATCCCTATCACAGTAATTCTTGGGATGTTGTCTATAAACTGCAGGGTTGGTTATTTTTGTGCGTACTGGGGGTAAATGAGGGTCCTTTGTGTACCCTTGTATAGACGTACCACCTTTTGAACTTATTATGGCTACTTTGTGGCCTTCATAGTTGATATCTCTGTTTATAAAGACTAAATCAATACTTGAACAAATCGGTTTAGCAGAGTACCTTGATTTAATGAACCAATGTTCTTTTTTTAATTTTGCTTGCGCAGGTGGAGATTAAGAAGGCAGAGCCAAAAAAACCTAATGCTCCACCTCCTATGAGGCGATACAGCGATACCAGGAGTTCATATGGTGGTGGGTTTGGAGATTCTTATGGTGGTGGTTACGGAGGAAGTGGTGGTGGATTTGGCCCAAGTTCTTACCGAGCTGCTGCTGGGGCGTATGGGGGTAGGTCTGCTGCAGGTGCTTATGGAGGATATGGCGGTGGAGATTTTGGTGGGTATGGTGGATATGGTGGCAGCGCGATGGGAGGTGGAGGTTATAGAGGGGCCGAGTCTTATGGGTATATGAGTCGCTATGGTGGAGGAGCCGGCTATGGTAGCAGGGGTGGTTATGATATTGGTGGCAGCGCTGGTAGCTATGGTGCTGGTGCCGATGGGTATGGTGGATATGGTGGAGCTGCTGGTGGAGCAGCTGGATATGGTGGCAGCTATTTCTCTGGTTTTGGAGCTGGTGGACCAATGTATGGTACTGGTAGTAGTAGAGGTGGTTACGGTGGTGGTGGTAGTGGAACCGGAAGATTTCACCCTTACGGTAGATGATGAGTTTGTGGTGTAATCTGTTGTGTGGATAAATTTTTTGTTTTCTTGCATATTTATATTGTGCTATCGGCTGCTGCTTAAGAATTGAGAAACCATCCGTCGAAAAGCTGCTCTATTGAACTCGTCGGAGTGTCGATACTTCGTAGCTTAGCTTAGACTAATCGCGGCCATTCTGTGCTGTATTTACTGTTTGACGTAGTTATTTTGTTCCTTTGTCAAAAATAGAATAGCTTTCATTTTTTTTTTCAATCCGCACATTTGGCTTTCACCCTTGATAAGTTTGAGCATACGCCTTGATCTTTTTTTCCGTAACACTGCATCCTCTGTGTTGACCTGGACAAACAGGTGAATCCCTTTTCTCACCTCCATGAAAAGCCAAGTTTACACCTGAGCTATGCTTCCAAATGACCCTCTGTGATGCCATCAGGCTTGCAGTTGTGAAATGTGCTCCTCTGGAAAGGCATCTATGGGCAAGGTCATCCAGGGGATCAGATAATTTTACAACATGATTGTTCTGGTCAACTGGGTTGTAAGCTTGTTCATGTACCCAAAGAGGAACTGGCCGCTAGATCATTACTTTTTTTTTTTTTTTGAAAATGGAGTGTAGATTTATGATATCAAGTTGCGTACAAGTTCCGGAATGTTTTCCGGTGTCCATGAACCCGATAACCGTGTACTACGGGGGCATGGTTAGCTAAAGTTGCCAAAATTCGATCCAAAATGGAAGTTGTTGATGGTAAAAGCGTTGAGGTTGTGCCGGATTGCAAGTACTGGATAATCGGCCTACAATCAGAGAATACCCGTATATGTGCAACCCTTAAATCCCTAGCTGCATGCAGCATATCCTCAATAGCTGTAGCTTCCGCATCTGCAATACCGAGTGCTCCTCTAAAACTTCGACCGCCCGCAGAGATCAACTGTGTCCGTTGCCACCCCACCCATGCAACACCCACTTGGCTGCTGGAATCTAAACTAGCGTCTGTAAAAAACTCTGACCACATAGGATAACTTGAGCGATGCTGCTGAAGTGCGTGAGTACTGGCGTGATCATTGGAGAAAGATTGGTGGAGGAAGGTGACAGCTTGGGACCATCCATGCTCAAAATGCTGGACTCTACCATGCGAAACCTGGCACCGTGCATACCAAAGCTGCCAGAGAAAACAAACACATTTCTCCACCGCTGCCCTGGAACTACGCAATATAAATTGAAACAACCATTGTTGGAGTCCCTGGTCTGTATCTATAGAAGATGGCAAATGAAACCCAAACTGGGACCAGAAAGGGCATACACCAGGGCATGCATAGAACGCATGCAGCATAGTTTCCGGCGCTTTGCATAAAATACAAGTGGTGTCCATGGCTGTTCGAATTCGATCTTGTATAACTGCCTTACAAGGGATCTTGGACGTGATAAATTTCCATGCAAATAGCTTGATACGAGGCGGGACAGGAAGACCCCATAACACACGGTAGACCTTATCCTTAGGCGCTGAAGTGGAGGTAGATGGGAGCTGAGCATGCTTGATTGTCAGAGCTGCAAAATAAGCCGATGAAACAGTGTATGCACCAGTCTTTGTTAGACCCCAATACCAGCAATCGGAGGTTGATAACACAGAACGAGCTGGACCAATAGGCGTAGCCAAAACATGTGGAATATCAGAGGCATCACACCAGGCGTGTAATAGATCTGTATTCCATCTGCCGTCAACAGTGATAAGGGTAGCAACAGAGGCGTTTCGTTGAACCAAGGGGGGAATGTGCCAAGGAAAAAGCTTGCCCCCTGGCTTAGTTGGTAGCCATCTGTCAGTGATCCTTGTGCCAGTACCGGTGACAATTGCACGTCGTCCTCCAAAAAGCAATAAAGGTCGAACGTTAAGAAGAGCTCTCCAAACGGGACTAGACGAGGAGTCTGTATGCACCTCTTGCTAAGGAGTAACCTGCAAATATTTTGCATAATAAAACCGAGACAGAAGAGTGGTTGGTTCTGTGAGAATGCGCCATAACTGCTTCGCTAACAGAGCCTGATTGAAACTGCGAAGATCTCGAAAACCCATGCCCCCATCCCGACGATGTTTGCACATGGAAGACCACTTGGTCCAATGGATAACATGTGAGGTTTTAGTTCCTCCCCACCAAAAGCAATTAATCATCCGCTGAATCTGTTTTAGGAGGGTGGAAGGAAGTTGAATGATGGACATGGCATATGATGGAATGGCCTGCAATACCGCTTGTACCAACAAAGTTCTCCCCGCCTGAGATGTCTTATGCGACCAGCTCTGGATACGCTTAGCAACCCGATCCTTAATATAACTGAAAACTGAACACTTGCTCTTACCAATTGTACTAGGAAAACCAAGATAGATGCCAAGATCCTGTGTAAGATGCGCTTGCAACTGTGCATCAATGTCCTCCTGAAGGTGCCGGTGCATACCAGATGAGAACATCACTGCTGACTTGTGTGCATTAATACATTGTCCGGAGGCAATTTTGAAATCTTCCAAAATCTCCACCAAGGCAGCAGCATTTGATAGAGTGGCATCCCAGAAGAGAACAATATCATCAGCAAATAAGAGGTTGGAAATTGGAGTGTCCAGACCAGGAAGTGTAAAAGGCCGGTATAAACCAACATCTGTAGCCAGTGCAAGAGTTGAGGTCAGCGCCTCCATACAAATTATGAACAAAATGGGAGACAGCGGATCTCCCTGACGAAGACCCCTGGAAGGCTGGAAAAACTCTCCTGGATACCCATTAATCACAACAGCTGATCGAACAGTGGTAATACACTGACGAACCAGTGCAATCCAATTAGAATGGAACCCCATGCTGGTTAGAACATCCATGATGAAACTCCATTCTAACCGATCAAAGGCCTTGGACATATCGACCTTGTATGCGAAATAACCTTTTGTTTTGGCCTTGGAACGGCGCATGGAGTGTAAAATCTCATGAGACAGTAATACCTGATCTGTGATGAGCCGATTACGAACAAAAGCAGCCTGATTATGTGAAATAACAGTGGGGAGGGCATCTGAAATGTGGTTAACCAAAACCTTGGCGATGACCCGGTAGATAGTATTACACAGAGAAATGGGCCAGTAATGATTAATCGATATAGCCTCCGCTGATTTGGGTATGAGAACAATATGGGTATCATTCAACGTTTGAGGCAACGTGCCCCCGTTTAGGAAACTCAGACATGTATGGATAAAATCATCACCGACAGTAGTCCAAAATGTGCGCAGGAAAGTACCATTTATGCCATCTGGCCCTGGAGCTTTCCCTGGATTCATCTGATTATAAGCTGCTACCACCTCTTCCCGGGTATAGGCCTGGCCCATGGCGTGATGATGATCCGCAGAAATTCGATTAGCAATACAAGCCTGTATGTGAGGGTCTGGAGGTGGTCGAGTGGAAGTGAACAATTGGTGAAAATACTGACGCGCCACCTGCTCGATTCCTGCCCATGTCAACTGCGGTGGCTGTGTATCTGAGGACAAGGATGCAATATAATTTTGTCTGCTGCGCATCCGATATCTACCAAAAAAGAAGGCCGAATTGCGATCGCCTGCACGCACCCACTGCTGTCTAGACCGCTGTTGTAGTCGTATTTCCTCCTTCAACAAAAGGGAATCATGTATGAGGTTGAGATCAGTCCAGCGAGCTATATTAGTGGTGCCTGATCCAACTGATGCAATTCTATCATTTTCCTGTTCTGTTTGATGAAGCAAACGTTTCTCCACCCATATCTGCCGCCGTCCCCATGTTCTAAGCTTCTGTCCACACGTTGCCACCTTGTGACAGTAATCCAAAGATGTGGAATGCCATACCAACTGTACCAACTGTTTACACTGTGGATGAGAAGCCCAACAATTTTCAAATCTAAATGGCTTGCAACCCGATGTGGTGGTGGGCTTAGCACTAATTTAATCGGTTTATGGTCTGAGTGACCCCATGCGAGGTGAAAGTTTGTGGCTAAAGGGAAAGCAGACAACCAGGGATCATTACAGAGAAAACGATCCAACCGGCTATGAGCAGGACGATTATCCCTGCTTTTGTTGGTGAATGTAAACTTAGATCCTCTATATCCCAGATCCTGGAGATGACAATCTAATAAACAATGCCTAAAAGCAGTCATATTAGAATTTGAACGTGTTCCCTTGCCATGATGTTCATGCGAATATAAAACCTCATTGAAATCGCCTCCTAAGACCCATAGCCCGTTCCACTGCACACTAAGATACCGAAGCAAATCCCAGGTTTTCCATTTATAACGTTGATCAGACCATCCATACATTCCGGTAAATCTCCATTGAAACCCCCCCTGAGGACCGATAACAACATCCACATGACGACTAGTGATACTAAGTACAGACACAGCAGCATGGATTGACCAAAAAAACGCTACACCAGCACTTCGACCTACACTATCCCCACCCACCCAGCAGTAGTTGCGTAAAGAACTAGCAAAGTTCCTAAGCTCAAAAGTTGACAGCTTCGTCTCTGTCAAAAACACAAAAACAGGTGCTTGGCGACGAATCACCCCCTTGATCCAGCGAATAGCAGCAGGTGCACCCAAACCCCTGCAATTCGCAACCACAACTGACATTATGCTTGGCGATACTGGGAATCACCCAGCATCGCCTTTGAAGTAGACATACCAGCTTCCCCTTTGCCTCTTTTAACCACTTCCTCCATAGACTGCACTTCTCTAAGCTCCGACTCCGAAGAGGAGCACTGAACTGTACTGAGTTTCCGCTTACGACCATCAGATAACGTAGGCGACAGTGGAACTTCCCCCTCTTCAAGCACCGGCTCTGCATTAATGTCCACCATGACATGAACACCACCATCTTCAGGTTCAGCAGCTTCAACTTCTTCCACCTCTTCAACGTCAACAACGGGTACAACCTCAGGCCGCGGTGGCGGTGTGGAGCAGCGAGATCGAACAGAACCTTCACCCCGGGAATCATAGCTGGGCCGTGCCGCACCAACCGTACCTGCCTTCAACCAGACGCCATAGTTCAGCTCATCCTGGGAAGCCTCTGTGCCATATGGGCAATCTTTGAGCAGATGAGTGAAAAACCCGCATAAGAAACATAGATTAGGCAGCTTTTCATATGTCAAAGGTAAAGTGTAGGTCTTGCCATCCGCGACGACAGAAGTAAAGCGAAGCAGTGGTCTGGTGACATCCAACCTCACCTTGATCCGCATATAAGAGCCAGCCTTACGCCGATAAAACTCCGCATATTCCATAAAGATACCAATGTTATTACCAAGCCTTTTAGCGAACAAGTGATGCATAAACTGAAACGGCACAGCATGTACATGAACCCAGAAAGGAACCCACTGAAAAACATGATCTCTGGGAGCGGTAGCCTTATCAACTTTAGAGAGGACAAGGAGATTACCATCGTGAGTCCAAGGGCCCCGGGAGAGTATCGAAGCGATAAACGCCTCATCGGGCAACCGAAACAAAAGGATTCCATCCTCCAGGAGACGTACTCGTAACATGTATTCACATTGCCAAGCTTTGGCAAGAGTGCGCTCCAAAGTTTTGAGATCAACATGTCGGGCCATGAACAACTTCCCCAGAAAACAACATTGCGTCAAAGCTTCAGTTGGTGCAGTGAGTAAATCGTCAACTTGAACACTCTCTTCCTCAGCAGCGGTCAGAGTCAGCTGAGCACAATGGGAGGTCAAATCGTCAACCGGTGGTGAGAATGGAATAGCCGCCATTTGGATGACTGGAGTTGAGGAAATGGAAGAAATGTTGGAGTAGAAGCACAAGAGCCAAGCGAACTGGGATAGGAGAAAGCGGAAGGTTGCACAAGTATGAAGATGAGAAGTTGTAGATGGGAGATCACATGCGATGGAAGAGTGACTTAAGTAGGGCTTAAAACGAGTACAAATACAACCATGCAAACCTAGAGGTAGGCCTAATGATGATTTGCATGCGGTTAATTGATACTTGGTACTTTGGGAGATAGGAAACGTGGATTTGAGGGCATAAACCATTGACAACGCAATGAAAAGATGTGATGGGAAGCTGAGGAGTTGCATGCAGGATGGAAGACGAGGGGTTGGGCAAAAAGTTCTACTTGGGAGAAAACCTCTCCAGGCAGAAAACCTCTCTAGGCATGAAACCGACTATTTGCGATACTTAGCTGGGCAATAGATCATTACTCTTTCAACACCACTTTATCGACCATCGTCTGCTAACTGAGTCCTATGTAGATATCACACCAAAACACAAGTTGGGACGCTGTTTGTACAAATATATCTTATGACTTGTTTTTTTCCGAGGTACAGGCTTGCCAATCACAATTGATGTTTGACATGGCTTCCACTTGTCTTCTTTTCTAGTCAAACCTCGAGACCATCAATGCCTATCTCTGTGACACCCGTGAACATCTCGGTTGTCTCCTTCACCGTTCGCACCAGAACCTTGTCATCCTCCAATGCCCTTCAGTTGTTTTGGTTAACGTTTCAAGGAATTATCTCTCTTTTCTCTCCAGGTTGCTTAAAGCTCAAGGAGAGAGTATCACATTCTCCCTAGTTTGCACAACTCTTCATAAAATGCAGTCTTTTCTCATGAACTCTCTGAATGGGATGAAGTGTTTCAAAGGTGAAGTCACTTGTTAATCATGATTGCTTAATCCCGCATTAAAAATGACCAATTCCTACTCTTTTGACTTTCTTAATATCTTTCGTCCAAGGCTGGCCAAAATCCGAACAGAGGGTTTCTGAGTGGCCCTTCTCCCTTCCCATAACCATATGGGTGGATTCTATGGGATTTTCCCATGGCAGACCAAGGGTGAATTTTTTTACCCGTGTCGTGCCTAAATTTAAGAAGTGAGAGATATTTTCTCTAATACAATGATATTATTCATATCCTTGATTGATAATCTGTCCCTATATGTCCACATCACCCTTATGTTGTGTTACATCATTTTATCTATAACAAATCCCTTATAACAATAATTCCATTCATTGTAAACCATGCTAACATAATCAAATATGACCAATATAACCCACTTTTATCATCATTACAATTGACCAAGGGTGGTGAAACTCATTTTCACCACAAAATCCAATACACGTGTGTGCACAAATACATGCACTAGCGCCCATTACTGTACTTGTACCTAGTGCCTGTGCCTGAGCCTATGAGGCTTATGTGTGTTGCTTTCACATCGTGCACACCCATGCACTCTTTGATACTCGTGCACGCCCAATGTGCACGCTCGTGCCTAATGCTAGCGTTGCGGCACTGGGCACCCGATGCCAACACATGCTACGCCCTTTGTTAGTGCACACAGGCATGACAACTCACGTCCACAATGCCCAGTGGCAGTGCCCTGTGCCCATTGTGTCCCTCACACAACTCGACACCAGCGTCTATAGTGTTTAGCGATAGCGTCCATTGTGCTTGACGCTTGCACACTTTGCATCTTTACTATTGCAACGGCCTGTATCAACCTAAGCCTTACATGTATAATGAAGAGTATGGCTAAATGTTAACTACTTATCCACAAGGATCGACAAATGAAAGAACAACAAGAAAAAGCTTTAAGGATCATAATTATGTATATAGTTCGAAACATTTCAACAAAGTGTTGTCCCTAAGTTTTTTTAGTATTCTTTGTTTTGTCATTATGTTGTTGATGTGTTTCCTTCATGCAAAGATGGGGAACAATTGTATCATTATCATTTTCCTTCTCTTTTTTTTTATCCTTTGTTCTTTTTTCTACAAAATTTAATCCTTTCATGTTTGATTTTATACTCATCAACTTAAAGCATCTGTACTATACAAATTGGTTTGAGGTACCTAATTTAGAATCAATTTAAAGGAGAAGTGAAAATATAAAAGTTGACTTTTTTTCTAAAGAAGAATTGTTGATGAAGTTGAATGGTTGAATTGGTAAGTATAAATTCAAATTAAATCCAATCAAACCTTATATTTTTTACATTGAAATGATTGTAGTGCAGGTTTTTATTTGCTAACTAAACTAAGTCTTGAACTGTGACAAACACTCAGTATCAAACTAATATCAAAAGCGCAACAACGTAGCGAAATATTAAGAGAAAAAAAGCACAACAACCTAGCTAATTTTAAGGCGCTTTATCTACTCGTAAAATTACTTATGATTTTACCATTTTGGGAAAATTCATAATATGCCACGATTTTTGAGTTTGTACTTCACGATATACCCCCTTTTGGAAAGTTGTCCCTAAAATGCCACGATTTGAGTTTTAAATTCACAAAATGTCACTTTTCAGTAATGGACGTTAATTTCATCGTTAACCCTCTCTGGACAATGACCAAAATGCCCCTCACGGAATGTTTTAATTTTTTTTGGGAAAATTCACAATATGCCATGATTTGAGTTTGTAATTCACGATATACCCCTTTGTGGAAAGTTGTCCCTAAAATGCCATGAGTTTTAAATTCATAAAATGCTATTGTCCGGAAACGGACGTTAATTTCACCGTTAACTCTCTCTGGAAAATGCCAAAATGCCTCTGATAGAAAGTTCAATTTTTTTTTGGGAAAATTCACAATATGCCACGATTTGAGTTTGTAATTCACGATATACCCCTTTTTGGAAAGTTGTCCCTAAAATGCCAAGATTTGAGTTTTAAATTCACAAAATGTCAATGTCCGGTAACAGACGTTAATTTCACCGTTAACCCTCTCTTGACAATGACCAAAATGCCCCTGACAAAAAGTTTGAATTTTTTAAAGTTTTTGTTTAATTGCACTGGTTTGACTATGCAACGACTATTTTTTTGAATTTTTTTTAAAAGTACGCAAAATACCCATGTCTGGGTTTTTAGTTTACAATATGCCTCTATTTAAGTTTTACAAAATGCCACTATTTGAGTTTTTATGTTCACAAATGCCCCTGTTTTTTCTGTAATGGCTAGTTTTGAATTCAAACGGCTAGTTGAGTCCTGCAACTCTTTTTTTTTTTTGCCTTTATAAAGACCTTCTTATCATGTAAACAGAGCACAAACACCATATTAAAGTCATGGCCATGTTTACAACTACAATCAATGAAAAGTTTCAAATAATTCATTGCAAATGAGGCGCCCCATCAAACCTTACCCTCTCATGCAAAGCAACTTCGGTAGGAAGAATGTACTACAACTGTTGGGCATGTGATTTCACCACTATGATAGATTCTGAAGTACATTGCATCTAGCACACCAGATTAAATAATGGGTTCTAATTTAGCCAATATAATTAGCAAACATGAACATACATGTCCTGCCCCTGTCACTATTCACTTCTTGTGTCTGCGCCTCTGCAGGAACTGCTGCATCTAGCACACCAGATAGAAGAAGGGGTTGAAGACACTTAGGAATCGCTACATTTGTAGACGGGGCTGAAAACAATTAATTTCTGAACCGATAATATTCTCAAACTTATCTTCTTCTATCTGCGATTACATCATTAAAGTTTTTGATTTATTCTATCACGGCACCTGGTTAAGCAATCAATAAATATTAGAAGTTGTAGCTAGTGAAGAATTGTAATGATTAAATGCGGTTTGATGATTGAATTTGTAT
The DNA here is from genome assembly GCA_023374045.1 of Limonium bicolor. Lineage (NCBI taxonomy): Eukaryota > Viridiplantae > Streptophyta > Magnoliopsida > Caryophyllales > Plumbaginaceae > Limonium > Limonium bicolor. Next base: position 18,934 of record JAIOTZ010001537.1, on the reverse strand, counting down.
TTGATTGCCGCGAGTTATTTGAAAACGTGGTTTGATCCTCTAGTACATCTATCTTGATTCTCTTGATTGATTGTAGTTAAGTTTATTTGTTGCCAATGGTCAGAAATTTTTGATGTTGTCCGGCGTTAGCGAATGCTTAATAATAAGCATGGGATGGGTAAAATTATGCAAAGGTCATGCGGTTTTTTCTTTAAATGTCAAAATAATATTGTATTTTGTCTTAGTATAACATTTTTAGTTTTTCTTTATTAGGGTTCATTACTTCTGCTGCCTGTCTCCAAACGAGTCTCCTTCTCCCTATATACATTGTAAAAACAAGTAAGTAATTTACCTTAGTTTTTGTTTAAAAAATGCAATGATTTGTTGAAATGAAAATGGTAATTTATTTAGGTTTGAATCATAGAGTTAGACTAGCTTGTTTGACAATCATCCAATCACGCTCCATTAAGTTATAAACACGTGCAAGCATATACAAACCATGTTAGTTCTAGGTAGGGTAATTCTCACACATGTTCTACATTGCACATATAGTGTGGAGTGTGACTAGATGTATGGTGATCGAAGGGATCACTTCGACAAGATGCTGAAAGAGTTTTGCAAGACGGTAGTGCAACACCAGAACATGGCAAAGATGGTAAAAACTCCATGTCCTTGTTTTGAATGCGGTACCATAAGGAAATTTTCAAGCATTGAGGAAATAGAATTTCATCTGAAGCGTTATGGTTTCACCCCACATTACATAATATGGATTTTTCACGGAGAAACCATTGAAAGCAATGATGTGTCCTCATACAGCCATGATCGGTGTCACCCAAGAACCGACCACACCTTTGAAACTGACATCGAGTCCAAACTCCCAAGTAATTCAGCAGTCAATGACAGTGAGCCGGCTCACCATGATAAGTCAATAGACGAGATGCTTGACATTGTTGAGGATAACATCGTCGACAGGCCGAATGAGTATCAAAGGTTGTTGGACGCATCCAGGACACCCTTGTATTCTACGTGCATTAAGTACACAAAATTGACAATTGTACTGAATTTTTTCAACCTGAAGGGAAGATATGGATAGAGTGACAAAAGTTTCATGACACTTCTTGAGCTGCTTCATGATATGCTTTCGGATGGGAATGGTCTCCTTACCAGCACCTACGAGGCAAAGAAATGGATGTGTCCATTGGGAATTGAGTACAAAAAGATTCATGCATGTCCAAACATCTACGTGTTGTACAAGGGTGATTACAAACAACTAGACAAGTTTCTGAAATGTTTGTTGTCCCGATATGAGCATAAGGATGGTGACTCATTCTTCGTTTAGAAAAAAAGCCCTCCAGCTAAACAATTATGGTATTTGCCGATCATACCAAGATTCAAATGGTTGTTTTCCAACCCGAAGGATGCAAAGAACTTGCGATGACATGTAGAGGATAGGAAAAATGATAAAAAAATTAAGACATCCAGTAGATGGACCTCAGTGGAGAAACATCAATATACGGTACAAAGAACATTTTGGGGATAAAGATAGGAATTTGAGGTTTGGGTTATGTACTGATGGGATGAACCCGTATGACGTTAGGCAGTCAACACAACACTTGGCCCATTTTGTTAGTGATCTACAATTTACACTCATGGTTGTGTATGAAACGAAAGTACATAAAGGTTTCACTATTGATATATGGTCCCAACCAGTCAATTAATAACATTCATGTATATCTAGCCCCACTGATTGATGATTTGAAGTTATTGTGGAATGAGGGGACTGAGGTGTATGATGCTTAAGCAAAAGAAAATTTCACGCTCAAGGTGTTGTTGTTTTATACTATCAAAGACCTCCTGCATATGGGAATTTGTTTGGATACACAGTGAAAGGAACATTTCCATGTCCAGAATGGGAGGATGACACATGTTTGGACCGTTTTAAAAATTATGGTAAGATGTTTACATGTTTCAGCGATGTCTTCTACCTGAAGATCACCCTTATTAAAAGAAGAAGAAACTTTTCAGTGGTGAGGTCGAGACTCGTGTGGCCTGTCTACCTTTGACCTTTGAGGAAGTGTATACAAAAGTTAAGGACATTGTATATTTTGGAAACACATCAAAACAGGTAAAAAAATATTTGAAAAAAGTATTCTATTTTTTGGAATCTTCTGTACTGGTGACTTCTGCCTGTGAGACACTACTTAAATATCATGCGCATCGTGAAGAACGTTGGTCAGGCGGTGAGTGGGACTTTGCTCAACATACCTGGCAAAACAAAAGACGGATTGAATGTGAGAAAAAACATGCAAGCCATGGGTATACGAGTAGCATGAAAAGGTTAGCTTTTGCAAATGTCCACACTTGGTAAAAGTATCATCTAGGTACTCTTCAAACTGAAAGAAACATTATATTGATGAAGGTTTGAAACTGTTAGGCATGAAGTCTCACGATTATCATGTACCGATGTTAGATCTTCTTCCTGTTGAAATCCGAGGAATATTGCCAAATAATGTCAGAAATGCGTTAACCCAATTATGTTTCTTCATTAACGCCGTCTATTATAAGGTAATTGATATAAACTCTCTCGATGATCTACAACGTGAAATTGTGGTCACATTATGTCAACCAGGGATGTATTTAACACCAACTTTCTTTGACATAATGGTGCACTTAATAGTACTGCAGACGTGTATATCTGAGTGGTTAAAGTGGTGTAAAAATAAAAGAAAAGAAATTAAAAACTCAAAATAAACGTCGGGCTGCAAACAAATCCCGGTCGCAGTAGTATAGTGAAAATGTAAGCGACCGGATGTCGAACCGTGGGACTAATATACATATAATAGTACCTAAGCGTGTCACAAGAGGGGGGATTAATTGACTTGTATTATAAATAAAAAGGAAAGAGAAAAAATAAACACAGTTAATAGATAAATTAAATGGAACTCTGGGTCAGGTTATTATAATCTGCATAATTAAGCTAACTCTACTGGTTTAATTATAATTGTTTGGCAAAATCCCTCTTATTATCTTAAGGACTAAATCATAGCTCAAAAGAACTCGTTTACCTGAAAATGCAAGGTTCTAATCAAGGTTCAAGCACAATGCGTGTAAACGGACGGTTTAGATATGAGAAATTATTTATGCATCTGAAAATACTAACTTATTAAATCATAATAAGCTTTCTCCAAATTTACGGTTTAATTAACCTATCTATTTATCACCTGATCTGATCAAAATAGACTTAGTAAAGCAGTTTAATAAACTCATGACATTTATTAAAAAGGTGCGAGATAACCTTTAAAACGTAACAAACTGTATTTAAATAAACCAGTAAAAATAATGCATAATTAATACAAACACATAATAACCATTCCCAGAGTATAAATATTCTAGCCTAACATATTAAATAGAATAACAGGAACAAGAGTAGTATAAATCATCTGTAGTCACTCCTGTATTTGTTCTGCTATTTTGTATACGTAGGACTAGAGGTGAATATGGTGGAAAGTGAAATAAAAATGGAGAAGACGGGAGGAGAGAAATGAGATGAACGTGTGATGTGTGGTGAAGTGGTACGGTGATGGATTGTATGGGTGGTGGATGGATGGTGGATGGATGTGTGGATATATGGAAGCAGAAGTTACGTGCGTTTATATAGGAAAAGGAAGAAACAGCAGAGAAGATAGACAGACGCGTGAGGTTTTGAGGAATGGATTGAGGTGGTGGAAAAGAGCTGGCAGATTGATTGATTGCAGGGGACAGAGTTCAGGAAAATAAGGTGTCGACGGGCGAAGTAGATGGATATGGCAGAAACAAGTCGACGGACGAAGTCGACGCGAAGAAGAAAACTGGCGCGACTGACTAACTGCTGCTGTCCGCTTCCATGTCCGCCTGATAACAGGCGGTTGCAAATGCTGGTGTCCGCCCCATAACAGGCGGTTGCAAGCCTAAATGTCCGCCTCACGTCCGCCCCATATTAGGCGGTTGCCTCTCAGTGTTGTCCGCCTGTTTTCAGGCGGTCTCCTTCACTCTCGTCCGCCTGTTTTCAAGCGGTTGCAGGTACTCACGTCCGCCTGCTTTCGAGGCGGTTCCAGGGGTGGACACGCCAAGATGCGTGCCTCTCGCGTGACTCTCTTCTACCGGCTCTAGATTCTTCGTTTGGACTCCGTTTTCTGAGCCGTTTGTGTCTATGCGTTCGTCTCTTTGTCTACTTTACTCCCAGCTTAGTTTTCCTCATGTTAAACCAATAATTTTGTGAGATAATAATAAAACATAAACTAGAGGAAAACTAACCGAAGTGGAGAAATGAGCAAGAAAAGTGCTAATATAATATATGAAATACACCTATAAATCATGCTCATTTGGACACTTATCACACCCCCACACTTATCTTTTGCTTGTCCTCAAGCAAAACCACGTACCCAGGTAAGTAGGGAATGCTCAATACTAACAAATATTATTATGAAGGGTAGGATAAACATGATCTTTTTAACTTATTGAGGAGTGTGAAAAATCAACTACTGGTGGCATAGGTGTGCTCAGGGTGAAAATAAAATATAGAGTTTCGGGGTATGATCTAAGGTACTTCAATGTTTCTAATAGGTGACTCTGAGAACTTTTACCATGGCCAACTTCTCTCAAGAATGGGCATTGAGGAGAAAACAAAAGGAAAAATAGATTTATACATTTGTTTCACTTTTGCATAAGAGACGAGAAAATATAGGCATCACGCTTTTGTATTTAAGAACACTCAACTCTCTTTTGTTGGTTACCAATGGTGTCTCGCAAGTCCCTTATTATTTTGTATTTTTTTCTTTCTTCTTTTTTTAACAGTGAAGCACCCCTTAGCAATCCCTAAGAGAGAAAACAGAAAGAAACCCTAAGCAATAAAATCCAACCATTTGCAGATTATTTGGTCACACCGCATATAAAATGCTCCTCAAAAGTAATCAAAATTTTAAAATTTGTACCATTTATCCTACAATTCATAACAATATTTTTCTTAAAGAGAACAACCCATATATAAAGGGTCCATAATATTTGAATTGGACAAACGCATGATAAGCAGAGAGATTAAACATTTAAGCACAAAATGTCACCGAAAAGGGCACACTCCCCCACACTTAAATTGAACAATGTCCTCATTGTTCACCAGAAAAACAAGGGAAGGTTTCAGAAGACCTTTTCGGTAAGTAGATAAAATAGAGATAACACAAAGATCACAAATAAACATTTAAGCACATAAACGCTCCTCTGCAGTTTTTATTTAAATAAAAGCGTAATTAAAGAAACTGGTACTCCCCTGATTTTATTTTTGCTTGCGTTTATAGGAGTTCCCCCACACTTGAGCTTCAGCCTCAAGTAGCGTAGCTTGGTTGCAGTGTAGAAATGAAGGTGCACCTGCATAAGACACTAGAAGCAACTATACTACAAACGGGGTTAAAAGTTAGCAAAAATAAAATTTAAAGAGAACCTGAAAATTAAAAGAGCATAAAAGCAAATAAAATAAAAGTACATCCGGGTTGCCTCCCGGGAAGCTGCCCTTCTTTAACGTCTTTGGCTAGACGCCTGCTTCGTTATCCTGGATCAAAACAAAACGTTACCTCGGCATATAAAATAAGAAAATTAATACTCCACAAAATCTGGTGTTTGAGGAGGTACTGCCGGGAACGTAGTTCTAACAGAAGACCCGGTGGTGATGATTTTTCTTCCTCAAATTGGAGGATGTAAACATCCTCCTCTTGTAGGCGAGGCTCGTAGAAAGAACGCTGATTAATATCATCTTCAGAGAAAGTTAATTCTCTGAAGGTGATAGTGGCGTTTTGTTTGGATATCTTAGCGGGAGGTGATGGCAATTCCTTCTCTTCATTTTCAAGGATGTAAGTATCCTCGTCTTCTGGATAGAGCATAGAGAAGGATGGAAACTGGCGGTAGGCGACCGTAGAGGGAAGAGAGTAACTTATATCCGTAGTGGGGTGTTCTACCTCATGAATTATTTCGCTCTTTGGTTGCTGTTCTTGTTGAGCGAGTCTCTCCAGGTAGTCTGGTTGATCTTCTAACCAGAGTTGCTCTTGGAATATGAGACAATCCTCATAATCATGAGTTCCCCCACATACGGAGCAGTATAAATACTGAGAGTAACAAAACTCTTCTTCGAACACCTGTTCCATTTGCCTCGTACTGATTTTTTTTTGTATGTTTTTGTATATAAAACAAAACTACAGAAAAAGATTAGAAAATAAAATGATTAGAAACAAACACAATAATAGTATAAGTGGTTCGGTGGAGAAACGCAGTGTTTTTTTTTTTTCAGGTGCGAGTGCCGTCCGCTTGGACGTCCGCGCGGTATAAGGCGGTAGGCTAGGCGGACGTGGGTGTGGATGGCTAGCGAACTTCAGTGTCGTCCGCGTGGACAACCGCCTGGTACTGGGGCGGACAAGAGTGCTGCGACCGCGAGTCTGTCCGCGTCCAAACAGGCGGAAACGCCTCTGTTGCTTTTTTTTTTCGATTTCGATTACATAGTTACTGAAACAAAACAACAGATTAGAAAACAAACATATAATAATATAACAAGGTATAAAAGATAATTAATATAAACAAAAACAAAATAAAATAAACAAAATATTCTAATATAACAAGTGAATAATCCGGGGCTTAGGGACTAGAATAAATCTAGTCCCCGGCAACGGCGCCATTTTGCAGACGTGTATATCTGAGTGGTTAAAGTGGTGTAAAAATAAAAGAAAAGAAATTAAAAACTCGAAATAAACGTCGGGCTGCAAACAAATCCCGGTCGCAGTAGTATAGTGAAAATGTAAGCGACCGGATGTCGAACCGTGGGACTAATATACATATAATAGTACCTAAGCGTGTCACAAGAGGGGGGATTAATTGACTTGTATTATAAATAAAAAGGAAAGAGAAAAAATAAACACAGTTAATAGATAAATTAAATGGAACTCTGGGTCAGGTTATTATAATCTGCATAATTAAGCTAACTCTACTGGTTTAATTATAATTGTTTGGCAAAATTCCTCTTATTATCTTAAGGACTAAATCATAGCCTCAAAAGAACTCGTTTACCTGAAAATGCAAGGTTCTAATCAAGGTTCAAGCACAATGCGTGTAACGGACGGTTTAGATATGAGAAATTATTTATGCATCTGAAAATACTAACTTATTAAATCATAATAAGCTTTCTCCAAATTTACGGTTTAATTAACCTATCTATTTATCACCTGATCTGATCAAAATAGACTTAGTAAAGCAGTTTAATAAACTCATGACATTTATTAAAAAGGTGCGAGATAACCTTTAAAACGTAACAAACTGTATTTAAATAAACCAGTAAAAATAATGCATAATTAATACAAAACATAATAACCATTCCCAGAGTATAAATATTCTAGCCTAACATATTAAATAGAATAACAGGAACAAGAGTAGTAGAAATCATCTGTAGTCACTCCTGTATTTGTTCTGCTATTTTGTATACGTAGGACTAGAGGTGAATATGGTGGAAAGTGAAATAAAAATGGAGAAGACGGGAGGAGAGAAATGAGATGAACGTGTGATGTGTGGTGAAGTGGTACGGTGATGGATTGTATGGGTGGTGGATGGATGGTGGATGGATGTGTGGATATATGGAAGCAGAAGTTACGTGCGTTTATATAGGAAAAGGAAGAAACAGCAGAGAAGATAGACAGACGTGAGGTTTTGAGGAATGGATTGAGGCGGTGGAAAAGAGCTGGCAGATTGATTGATTGCTTCATTGATTGCAGGGGACAGAGTTCAGGAAAATAAGGTGTCGACGGGCGAAGTAGATGGATATGGCAGAAACAAGTCGACGGACGAAGTCGACGCGAAGAAGAAAACTGGCGCGACTGACTAACTGCTGCTGTCCGCTTCCATGTCCGCCTGATAACAGGCGGTTGCAAATGCTGGTGTCCGCCCCATAACAGGCGGTTGCAAGCCTAAATGTCCGCCTCACGTCCGCCCCATATTAGGCGGTTGCCTCTCAGTGTTGTCCGCCTGTTTTCAGGCGGTCTCCTTCACTCTCGTCCGCCTGTTTTCAAGCGGTTGCAGGTACTCACGTCCGCCTGCTTTCGAGGCGGTTCCAGGGGTGGACACGCCAAGATGCGTGCCTCTCGCGTGACTCTCTTCTACCGGCTCTAGATTCTTTGTTTGGACTCCGTTTTCTGAGCCGTTTGTGTCTATGCGTTCGTCTCTTTGTCTACTTTACTCCCAGCTTAGTTTTCCTCATGTTAAACCAATAATTTGTGAGATAATAATAAAACATAAACTAGAGGAAAACTAACCGAAGTGGAGAAATGAGCAAGAAAAGTGCTAATATAATATATGAAATACACCTATAAATCATGCTCATTTGGACACTTATCAAGTACACATTGTTCGAAAGATCCAATATTGTGTTCTAGTCTACTTATGTTACATGTATCCTTTTGAAGGATACATAGGTATTCTAAAGGGCATAATGAAGAATAGATATCGACCACAAGGGAGCATAGTTGAAGCGACAGTGACTGAAGAAGTCAAAGAATTTGTGACAAATTTTTTGAGTGAAGTGGAATCAATTGGTTTTCCAAAACCATGACACTACGACAGATTTAAGGGCAAAGGTGTCATTGGAAGAAAGATTGTGAAAGTTTTACATCATCTGATTCATCAAGCACATTTGTTCATGTTACAGCCTATTAAGGTTGTTGAACCTTTCTTTGATACTCATATGGCTAAGATGAGACAATAAAATCCTACCAAAGACCACCTTTGTTTGACAAAAGAACAAAATCAAGTGTTAGTCCAATGGTTCAAAGATCATGTGTTTGAAAAGCATAATCAAATCCAGAAGTTGTCAGTGAAGAGATAAGATGTTTAGGAGTAGGACATGAACCTAATATTACATCATTTGAAGGTATGCCATTAGTAGGTATACGTACTACACCACACACCAAGATGCTAAATGGATAAACCAGAATGGAGGAGTAAAAATGGAAGCACATTCAATGAGTACCAAATCGGTAACTGGTCTCAACCAGTTAGGAGCTCTAGTTGGTATTGTGGTGTTATCGAGGACATTTGAGAACTAGACTACCACATTGATTATTTTCTAGTGTTTTGATGCAAAATTGATGGGCAACTGACGTGGAATCTAAAATGATGGATGACTTAATTTGGTTGATCTTACACATATCGGTTTTAAGGTTGATCAATTTGTTTTAGGGGAAGGATTACGATCAAGTGTGGTATGTTCAGGATCTAAAAGACTGTAGATGGTTTGTTGTTCTTCTAGGGAGAAGACCGGTTCTGACTAAAAATGAAAATAATGATGATGATGGCAATGAGGCGGTAGACAAAACAACATTGTTTCCTACGGGATTACGGAATTTGAATGATGATATCCCAAAAAACTTGATTTACGCACGGTCAGACCATGATGAGGGTGTTTGGGTTGAAAACAACAAAAATGATCTATGTTTCATGGCAGGTAGCTAGTGCTAGTAGTTGTACATTTGTTTTAAGTTCAACTGTTTGTTGGTTTATTGTAATGTTATCTTAAAGTATTTTCATAGACTCGTTTAACATTTATCTTTATACTATGACTTCATCTAATTAATGTGAGTGGTTTGTCTTTTCTACAATGGATGATCACCCTATGGATGATCCCGTTGGAGAAGCTGAGGCCCAATCACATGAGACTAGCTAAACATGTTACATGAAGAGGAAATAAGGGAAAGACATCTCAACAACAGTTAGAGAGAGAGCACATAAGGTGAATAAAAGATGCCTCACACGTGCACTGAAAGCTAATAGAGGTCCCCCCCCCCCACGAAGCCGGTGCAGTTCAACGAGTATCAACAGTTGTAGGGGAGTTGAAAGAAGGATTATGTAGCTTATGCTGGCCACCTGGTGAAGATTTACTGCAACACAAACCACACATGGAAGCAAGTGCCAGAAGCGTTGAAGGACACTATGTTTGAGCATCTTCAAGTATGTTTATGTTTGATAGTATCTTGTTCTAAAATTTTAGAGTTTCCTGTTACTTGTTAATAGCTAATTAATCATTTATGTAGCCTCGACTCTGCATAGATTATTCTTTAAGAAAGAAGTGATGAAGGCAATGGCGCGACAATTATGGGATCACAGAAACAAGCTCACCGACAAGTACATTCATAAGGTGAATCAACCACAACATGAGGATGATCCAGAAGAAGCTGACAATGAAATTCCACCCTGGGAGAAGTACGAAGGCATCATAGAAGAGCAGTGGCTACAGTTCATTGTGTATCATCACACCCTAGAGTACCAGATAGATTTGATTGTCATTTGTCTTGTTATCTTATTCATATTTTATTTGCTTATTTGATAGTACATAGTATATGCATATGTAGGCTTTTCATGCGAAACAACAAGAAAACACAAAGAAAAATATATACCCACATCACTTAAGCTACAGAGGTATTGCCGAGCGTGTACCAGATGTGGAAAAACAGGGCTTGCTGCCATCGAATGAATCACTGGATCCTAGTGACAAAAGGATGAAAGTCTTGAAGTTGAGTCGAGTGCCAAAAAAATCAGCGCCTGAAGATCCTTAGTATGATGACGCCACGAGATCCATTATTAATCAAATGGTAAGTATTTAATTTCGGTACAAAACTTGAATTTTGGTTTGTGTAACTGTAGACCAATAAATTATGATATTTGTGTGCTGTATAGGATGAGTTAGGCTCTCAAATTACTGAGGGTTCTTGGACTTCAAGTAGATAGTATGATGCTCTTTCTCGTGGTCTTGGAAAGATAGATCATCCTAGCCGTGTTGTTGGTTTTGGTGGACAAGTTGGTATCACCAAGCTTTTGGCAATCTCGGGTCTAGGAAAGGCCCACAAGGAAAGATGATCAGTTACGAGGAGCATCTGAAGATAACTGCTGGACTAGAGCAGCATATTGAGTAGAGGATTGGGGAGAGGGTTCAACAGAATCGTCAGCAAATGGTCACTAAAACTATGTCCAAAATTTGCTCAGAGATGTTCAACAGTCAAGAGGTAACTAGACCACCACTTGGACCATCAGCTGATTGGAAGGAGAGCACACCAGTATGACAGAGTAGTGTGCACTCGGCTGAACCGTTTCCATATGCATCTCTTCAAGTTAGACCAATTAACGACGATGAACGATATTTGTTATTATCATCGACAATGGACTTGACTATTTCCATCTAACCCTTTCCCCAGTGTTCGAAAGAAAAAGAAAATAAATAAAGAAAGACTTTAATAAAGAAAATTAAAAGGAATTAAAAATGACTCCCCTATGGTGAAAGAAGACCAGATGCGTGGGGGCTGCCCTACACTTAGCCTTTTGGCTACTTGGCGGATTGATAAGAGATCTTGGAAGAGATTGTGACCGATTTCGCATGCTCCCTCGAATCAATTTGAGTTGGAGATGGGAGTGGACGAGGTAGTCTTGTTTGAGCAAGAAGTTGCTGCATTTGCAACTGCATTGACTTATGCTCCATGCGAATGGTTGAGATCTCTTGCAATTTCCACTTCCTCAGGCGTTGTAAAATCTTGGAATTTGGTGTACTAGGTGTGTGGTCGTGCACTAACCACATTCGCCTGCTGAGGAAGAGAGTTCTTACCATTCGCCTGTGGTATTTGATTCCATTTGTGGAGGGAGTGCGTTTGTTGGTTTCGTCGTTGCCTTAAGGAACGAAGAAATTTCCTCTTTGTCTCATGATCGCGGTCAGATAAATCTTCACGAAGATTATGCGATTGGAGATGCATTCACCTTATTTAACTTAGGAGGAGCAACACAAAAATATTATAATATTTTGTAATAAATAAATAAATAAAGAAAATAATATAAAAAATAAATAAAAAATGATCTAGGAATAAGGACAAGATATGTAATAAATTTACAAAAATCTAAAAAAAAATTGTTTGTGGCGGGCATAATGCCGGGTGTGGCGAGCCCGACATTGGACTTCCTCCAATTATGCCGGGTTATACTTACCCGGCATCAAGCACGGCTCATTAAATAAAGAAAGAATAAATGACATGAAACAAAATTAAAGGGGAAAGGAACAAATAAAACAAATGCTATAAAAGTGGAGGTTAAGATATTAACAATTTTTGAAAAATAAAAACAAATGGGAAATGAAATTGAATGCGCCGGATGGAATACCGGCTATCTTCTGCTCGGCAGCGGACTTTCTCCAGAGTTTGCCGGGTACATACACCCGGCTTCACGCCCGGCACATTCATAATAAAAAAACCAATGAAAGAACTAAAAAACATAAAAAATAAAGAATAAAGAATTAGGCGATTACCAATTTTAGGACTTGAAATAATTCCAAGTCCCCGGCAACGGCGCCATTTTGCTAACAGGAAAATTGTAGGGAAAAACTATATACAAAAAGAATAAAATAATAAACTAATCCTACAACTCTACTACAGGTAGCAAATAAAACCCGATCGGAGTATAGTGTAAATATATTAGGACCGAGAGTATCGAACCCAAGGGACTTATAGAAAACTAGTCCTAATTCGGGCAAAAGCCTATTCTAAACAGGGGGGAAAGTAAACATTGATTCTAAACTAAATAAAATAAACTAACTTTGACTCGAAATGATAACCGAAGTAAGAACACGTATGGTCATAAGCCAAATTGTAAAGTCTCGAATTTAATCTTGCCAAAAATGAACGTGACAGCATTTCATGCCGGACTGGATCCCGGCATAGTCAGAACTTTGAATTGTGCGGACATTCCGGTCCGGCAGTACACCCGGCGTAGTCAAATTGTGAAGGACACTTCCATGTTTCGGGTCTGACAACAGGAACTCATTATCTATCATCGAATCACAAATATTTCATGTGTGAAACGAACAGGATAATGGAAGAAAGATAGACCAATTCAAATCTTAAGTCTTGCTCCCGCTAAAAAGCAGAGAAAACGTTAAAGACCAACTAGATTCCTTAACCAATCCTATTTTTGTCTTTTGAACCTCAAATAGTATTTAGAAGAAAGAAGAATAAGTAGCGAACTTATTCTATTTCACAAAGACCAGAATCGTAGTTTTGAAACTTGCAATTTTATTAATAACCATAAGAGATTCTTATAAGGGAAACCAATCCTAACCAAAGACCTAACAAGGATTCCTACTTCACCATCCACTCAAATGAAGTAGAAATACATAAGGGAGAAGAAGATTGATCATAGTCTTAACCCGAAAAGGAAATCCTCTCTTCTTCTTCGTGGATGGATCTGTAGAAATGCCTTGGACACCAACAATGGAATGGGGCGGAAATGGAGTGTGAATGGAGTGTATTTGGTATGTTGAAGTGTGTTATCAAATGATCACATGGGTAGGGTATTTATAGGTGTTTGAAGTGATTCTATGGAAAGACATATCTTAAATTATGTCTTTCCGTAAAGACACACCTCCAAGACATGTCTTTAGCAAAAGGATACCTTTTACCCTAGTTGTATTGGTATGGAAAGACACATCACCAAATGATGTCTTTCCATAGTGTCTTCTCATCCAAAAGACATCTTTCCAACTAAAAGACACCTCTTCACCATGAGACACCTTTTCACCATGAGACACCTTTTCACCATAAGACACCTTTTTGCCAAGAGACACCTCTTCATCAAAAGACACCTCTTCAACAAAAGACACATCTTCATCAAAAGGCACCTCTTCATCAAAAGACACCTCTTCATCAAAAGGCACCTCTTCATGTACTGCTAACTTCTGGTGAACTGAGGCAACTTTTTACTTGTGCTGGCTAGGATGGTACCCGGTATTGCATCCGGCATTTTGGTCAGAAGTGCTTCCTTGCATGGAAAACATATAAAAATATAAGACTGAACAATTAATACACTTTAATACATAATATAACATAAATAACATCTATATAACCTTATTTAGATAAATATAATCCTAAATCTAGTACATAAAATATGATAAGTCTGCGGCTTATCAATATGCATCTCTTCAAGTTAGACCAATTAACGACGATGAACGATATTTGTTATTATCATCGACAATGGACTTGACTATTTCCATCTAACCCTTTTCCACTTAACATTCAGGAATCACCTGGGTGCATGTTGTTCTTACCGATTGGAGGTGAGGATGTCATGGTAGCATGGGATAAATTGTTCCCCTCATCTACTGAAGACATCGTGCATGGTGAACCATTCCGACGTTACCATGTATGGGTGCTTGTGGATGTCTATGTGGCAGAACATGGTGATGTTGGTTTGCCGGTACCTCTGCCACAAAAGAAAGCACTATAGGCTACACAAACTACTACAGTCCAATGGCCGATTAGATTGGTCAAACTCCCAAGCCAGGTAAATGCAATGAACACTTACTATAACATTATTATTATACAACATTGTGATCAATCTATGGTTGATGCTCGTAAACCTAATAAATAATAACTCTGGAAAAGGTTAAGCCGACAAAATCTAGTAAAGGGAAAGGAAAAAGTGTTGTCACACCAACTCCTTCATAGACATCCACCAATTTCATGGTTAGAGCTGATTTAGTAGAGTGGATATTGGATGCGTTGTCATAGAATATGAGGCTTTGGAGGCACCTCACAGTGATTCGATCACTATGGAGGATGACAAGGGTCTTTTTCATTATCAAGCAGCAGGACTAACTCATCAATTCGATATATATATATTATATGTCCGATTTCACCAAGGTATTTAGGAAGGACTGGTTATATGTATCAATCCTCAAGTCAACCATCATGAGAGTGATGCATACCTTGTTTTATACGAAGGCAAGACTTGAAATAGTTGTATTAAAAAAACTACATTACTAATGTTATTGTCTCTATGGTGTAGGCATGTGCATTCTAAGGCATTTGACGTTCATCATAATGACAGATCCGCATTCCTATGCCCTACTATGTGCTGCAAAGTAACTATGTCAAGTGACGTCCAACGCCTTGTGTAATGATTTCAAATTTATTCTACTATGTGAACAGTCGTCACTGGTTATTGTTGGTTTTGTCCATGAAGCACCCTAGAGTCTTTCAACTTGACTCACTTGGTAGAAGTGTCAAGAAACCAACGATAACATCAGCTATACAGCCGAAGTGAGCTACTTAACTTATACAACAATTGTCATTTCACAATAAATTGCTTCATTATTTTTAACTAAACTATGTGTATTTTAAACTTTTTATTTGGTATAGTGCCTTGAAAGCTGCAATGTTTTCAATGCAAAGGCAAGTGAAGAACATCCCATGGACCCTAGTGAAAGTATTTTTACTTAGTTTGAGTAATATTGTCAATAATAGTTAACACATTAATAGTAAACTTGCAAGTATGACTGTGAAAATACATGTGTGTATGTATAATGTCCAGTGCAGCCTATAGGTTTAGAATGTGGATACTATGTCATGAGGTTTATGCATGACTTAGTAGCAGCATCCACACTTTTGCAAGAAAACTCATTAGACAAGGTATAAAACATTCTTTGAAAGTTTTGGTTTACATTTTTATCTTTTGTCGCACTTGTAGTTTCTCATTAATGTTCCTTTTTGTTTGTTCAAGGCATTCAAGCAATTAGTAGGTGGTGAATATTATGAAGATTATCACATAACTGAGGTGCTCGAGGAATGGTCAGAATTCGTCTCTACGAACATAATTAGTTGATCATGACTTTGTATTGGCTAGATTTGTGTTGTAGTTGAAATTAATTGCAATTGATATGTGGTGAAGTGTATTGAAGACATTTTGGTTAATTGCATTATGTAACTTTCTTGTTTCTTGCAAATATTGTGACGCCAATGATATTGGACGCTTTATGGGTTAGATATCATGTACTGAGGCGCCCCACTGTGATGGCAGCATTGTGGAACTAATATACAAGTTTTCTTGATTATGTGGCGTATTTAGGTGCATTTATAAGCTAGAAAGAAAAAAACAAAAAAGGCCTATTTCACGGTTCCTAGCTAAGAACCGTCAAAATAGGATGCTCAAGTGAAAACAAAACAGACCTATTTCAGTGCTCCTTGAGTAAGAACCGTCGAGATAGGATGTCCGGCCCTAACCGGCCGACCCAGGCTGACTTATATGGGTTGTCTTTAAGCCCCAAGCTCTTGGGTTTTGTCCGACCCAAAAAGATGGGTCGGTTCCTAGTCCCCAAACTCTTGGGTTTTGACCGATATGAGCTAGTCGCCTAGTCCCCAAACTCTTAGGTTTTGAACGACCCAAAAGGACTGAACCGTATGGGTCGGTCATCTTTTTTGACGATTGTTCACCGAGAATCACTGAAATAGGGTCGCTTGATTTCGTGATTTTGGCGGTTTTTAAAGAACCGCCAAAATAGACCCACTTATTTCAATGGTCTCCATTTTGGCGATTCATAACCGCTGAAATAGGTCTTTTTAAACCACCAGAATAGGCTCTTCTTTACTAGTGCACTTTCCACCACGTGGCTTCCTAAAACTGGCAGTCTTCATAAGTTCATTCCATTCTGGTGGTTTTTTTGAGCAGCATGTGGCCTGCAACAAATCAGGTGTGATTGCGGCCAGTGGCGAGAAGCTAAAGTGCTGCTAGTTGATGCTATTGGTATGGGTTGTAAGGTTGTCCGATGCAGGTGAAATGTAACCAACACTTGATCCTGCCACCAATCTAGCACATATATGGAAGGCACTTGCGAAATAAGCAATGGCACAAGCAGTAGTTAAGTAAAAAATAGAAGCATTGGTGTTACCAGTCGCATTAGGGTTAATGGCATGAATCCTCTGCCTGTTTGAGCCAACAACTTCCCCAGTTGAAATATCCATTGATGATCCGAAGACAAAAGCATGAAATAACTAATGTCTACAAAAGGTATGTAAGCGCCCTTAGGTTCTTCATTCTGCATGTCATTATCAGTGTCATGCTGATCATTTTGTTGAAACAGTGGTAATGGATCACCTCCTGGGGTCATCTTTAAATCCCCTGTTGCATATGTGTGTCCCCATATCAATTCCATAGCATCAGCCAGATGAGATGGCTATTTTGAGTTCACCAACTTTGCAACGAGGTTATCTTTCCTACAGGAAATAATGTTTAAAAAGTTAGTAGTGCATGAGTACTAAATGATACATCAATGTTTTAAGGTGTATCACACCTAGACAATACTTACCTTGCACTGACTTGCTATCAAATCAGAGGAATATGACAACACTAGTGTCATTGTTGACCCAGCCCAGTTCTTCTTTTAACTAGATCTTTTCAACGCCTCTAATTGCCTTTCAGCCAGTCCCCCCTTGTTCTTACAAACATGTCTGTCTAGTGGTGGTAAACCCTCCCTACGTGCGTTAAACTTATGGGTAATGGGAGTCCAGTTGTGCTTAAAGTCGGTGAGTGTACCCTCCTTACCCAACTGCAACTGCGCAGCTCAACCTCATAACTGCTCCAATAATATGTTTTGTTTGGTTTCCCGTTATCTGATTTGTTTAATTTCCCTTTACCTTTATCATCTCCCTTACCACCACCAAATTTTCTAATCACTAAAACAAGAACAACAATTCAAGAGAAGCTCCTTACAGGTAGTCGACTTTGTACGAAATGATTTTTACGTTCTATGAATTGGCATTAAATATCAAACAATGTGTTATTTCGTAATCATGCATGCAACAGAGAATATACACTCTTGCTATTGGACTGAGCTCCGAAATACAACTCATAAGTGTGAAACAATTTTTGTAAGAAAGAATAAAAAAAACATGCACTGTTCTTAGTTCATCAACAAATTTTGTTTCGCATGCAAAAGAAACAAACAGAGTTTGAGTGGAACACGTACCTGGTTTGCAATGTGTGATACTTCAGCTAACCTGTGACAGAAACAAGTAATAAAGTAAGATATTTTTCCGAATCTAGATTGGTTACGTTCACCAAACTTATAGGCAATGCCCATAAATCTACAAGAAAATGGAATGGAAAAAACAAAATGTCAACCTTGCTGTTATACGAGAGTGGTAAAATGATAGTGAAAGATTCAGTCGAGGATGATTAGTGGGAGAGGATTATATGACGGACGGAGAAAGTCCGTCAAATTGACGGATCAAATTATGGATGTTGATTTAATATGATAAAAAAATAAAAAATATGTGGTTGGGATTAGTCATCTGTACTGATGTGTTTTAAATTGTTGTTAGTGTACAACTATATCAGTGGTGTAAAAACAAATTTTGGTTGTATTTTTTATATGTAATATTTATAACCTAAAAGAATACAGTTATAAATAGCAAATTTAACTAAGTGTATAGATGACTATAAAAATGATGTTAAGCATTTTTTTAAATAGTATTCTTTATGTTAGTTTATTCTAATTGTTTACTAATTTCTTTTTTCTTTTGTATTTTTTATAATACCTTATTTAATCTGGAGGAAGATAATTATCATGGAAAAAATCATAAATTATATAATCAACATAACTATTTAAATAATACTTTCTTAATTTTATAATATTTGTCCTCAACATAAATATGTAAAAAAAACAAGTATAGATCATCAAACAAAATGAATGTATTCAACTTAACAAATTAGATAAAATTAGTTAATATATAAAATACAAAATTAATAAATGTAATTCTTACTAAATTAAATAAATGTCACGTAATATGTCTTTCAGAAAAATTGAACTTAGAAAGCTTAAATTAAATTACAGTGTTCAAAAAAAGCTCCAAGAAATGAGAGTCGGGAAAGGAGAACCTTCTTGATTTTCTGTCTGTTCCTGTTTTGCTTCGCGGTGGCCACTCCTCGTGCCCATCGTACCCTCTTTCCCCGGTGTTGATCTTCTTTATCAGTTTCCTTTCAATTTGAGTTTTAGTTGCGTTTGCTGTAATGGCGGAGGATAAGTGCCTTGAGGAGCAGTCTGTCAAGAAACTGAAGAGCCATGGTGCTTTCTCTCAGGAAATTGGAC
>JAIOTZ010001536.1:0-32170 GCA_023374045.1 Limonium bicolor | reverse complement strand
CACAGGGTCAAGGCTTATGTTTTGATGTGGTGCTTCTTAACCCACACTCGACGTGTCTGGTGTTTGCACTTGTTTCTCACTTACGGTCATAACTTCTCAACCATTGAATTTGACATTGGTTAGATTTACGCGTTCAACCTGTTACTTTCACTCGATTGGATACACAACTACTAAGTCGTAAGTCTTTTGAGCTTATAACGTGGCTATGGGGTGCGATGAATGACAACAGGATAATGGAGGAATGTTTAGGATATGTGGAGCTTTAAGGATGACCAAAGCTGCAACTTGCACCGTCTCTCGGACTTGTCTTCTTTGCCTTGAAGTTGTTTGGCTACTTCGTGATGACTTTGCTTATGAACTTGGGGCCTGGAACTTCTGGATTGTTCCTTGCATCTTCTTTCTTTTTTCCGATTTTGGATTTCTTTGAGGCTTTTCAAGTTTGCCTTCCTTGAATCTCCTTTCCTTCGGGGTTCTTGTGTTTCCCGGTTTTGAAATTTGAGAGCTGTTTTTTGATGTTAGCTCGGTTGGATCTTGTGTCACTTTGGGACCATTTGCGGATCATTTCGTCATGCTGGTAGCAGTTTTGCTTCTTTGGAGTTGTGCAGTTGTTGTTCAGAAGTCGGGCTCCTTGCTTCCTTTGGTCACCGGGTCGATTATTCATCACTGGCTGGCTTATTTGTGGAGCTTGTAGTTTTGTAAAAGAGGTCATATATGAAAAGCTCAGCGGGGGTGCCTAGGGTGTAATGTCAGGGCTCACAAGCTTTTTGGCTGTGTGGTGCTATACCTAGGTGCTTTGTCATCCTTAATAGTTGTGTATCTGTTCTTTGTTACTTTTCACTAGTTTAAGCGTAAATTTACAAATTATCTCCTTCGGTTGGAGTCATGCCGTTTACCTCACCTTTGAATGTAGCCTCTCTGGAGTCGTGTAAAAATGACACGCTCTTTCGCTCTTGGTTTTACTGCTCAAGGCACTCTCGCGAAACGTTCACTCAGAGACTTGCTTGCACAAAATAAACAAACGTTATCGTTCCTTAACTCAGATTGCCCCCAGTATTGTTGTGGGGTTTTCTTGACAAACCTTAGAATGCCCAAGTTATTTGTGGAGGGTGATCGCATGTGTGGTGGTGAACAATGGTGGTGAGTGGTGATGGGGTGATTGCTGGGTGATTTATTTTTCCTGTTTCGAAACCTCTTCCAGTTTAGACTTTGGTAAAGTGGTGGAGAGGTAAAGTGATAGAACACATGGGTGAAATGACTTGTTTTTTTTACCTTGTTTTGACGACAAAGATGCATAACTAACTTGTGATAGTGGAAAATGATTTTTCTACATGCAAGAGTTTTCTCAGATAACATTAAATGAAACATGCAACAAATGTCAAAGCACAAAATCACCAAAAGAAAGCTCATGCCTGACGATACAAACGAAAAAGAACATGAAGCACCTAGAGAAAATGCAAAACCCTAAAACTACTGTCTTGGAGGAGGTGGATGTGGGAAGACTGAATACATGTGAGTCATGAAAGTATCCATGCGACCCTCCATGCGCATCTGCCTACGCTCCATGCGACCCTGGGTGATGTGGAGAGACTGGATATCCCTCTGCAAGCTCTCAAGTGTGGCTGGCTGTGGTGGCGGAGCGGGTAAGGCATAGTAGGAGGAAAGTGGTATAGGGTACTCAGTACCCATGTGGCTCGGTCCCTCACCCTGGTAGGTGTACCCTCCTGACGGGTCCTCGTGGTGGGGGACGTCCTCAGGCTCTGGTGCCTGCTGTCTCTGCCTGGGCCGGACTGGTCTCTGAGAGAAAACTCTGGCCTGCTGCGGGAAGGCCCAACCCTGATCGGCTGAGTAGCCAAGGGACCTCAGCATCTCCATGGTGTAGGTGGGATACAAAGGCTCCCAATCTTCATTCCCCATCGGGACCCGTGCGCACTCGCATAGCCACTGAATGAATCTCGGGTAAACTAAGGCATGGCGACCGGCCCGGGCTGCTACCATCAGGTGGTCTCTCATCAAAACCGACAACAGGATCAAGCCCTCCTCTGAGTCGGGTGGATGCTGAATGTACCTCATAAGGAAGCAGTAGCGAGCGGAGACGTCATTACGCGCTTTCGGTAGCACGTTATGGGACAAGACCTCCAATAACAC
This sequence comes from Limonium bicolor, assembly GCA_023374045.1. NCBI lineage: Eukaryota > Viridiplantae > Streptophyta > Magnoliopsida > Caryophyllales > Plumbaginaceae > Limonium > Limonium bicolor. Next base: position 30,025 of record JAIOTZ010001536.1, on the reverse strand, counting down.
CCTGTCAAGAGCAGTAGGTAAAGCGGAGGGGAGGATCACCTGCTACCTTGGCTGATCCCTCGTGGAAGAACGAACGCACTCTGATAGAGTAGAATGCTACAGATAGAACTGGCGTGCTTCGCTCTCCAAGGCTGCCATCGCCTCTAGTCCCCTGTGCTCAGGGTCACTAGGATGCAAGCCGTAAAAATGCACAAAGTCGTCTAAGCCCACAGTAATGGGCTGACCACGTACATAAGATACCACAGCCCCAGTATCGTCCTGGTCCAAGTTAGCATAGAACTCTATCACTAACTCTCTAACATAGCTCTTTGGGCAGGTAAGCAACCCCGCCCAATGAAGGTGCTGAAGCAAGTGATCGAGGTCGAAAGTTGCGATCACGTCATCGCTGAAGAGCCGCTCCTGCTGAGTGGAAATATCGTGATTCTCATAAAACCAGCGCTCCTGCTGAGCTCCTTTGAAACGGGTATGGTCATAGGTAGGGGATGTCTCTCTGCGGCGCCTGCGACGTGGCTGAGAGCCTGACGCCCCAGCCCCAGCTACCCCACGGGAACTCCTACGACCCTCTATGGTATGCCTGTGGATTCAACGAGACAAAAGACATATAATTCTGCAGGAATTTTGACAGAGTTTCCCCTAGATTTTTCATGAATCCCGTGCTCTCAAATGCACTCCACACCATATAATCAGTCCTAGGATCTATCATTCATGCAAACTTTAAACATTCCACGAGCTAGAAACGCAAGGAACCTCATTTCGCACTTAAAATGCACTAAACTAAAACAGGCGACCCTCGGCCATTACGAGTGGTTTCGGCCTTCCAAACAAACTTTTCACGTTTTAAAATTTCCATTTAAAGCTAGTTGGCCATTTAAAACATAAAAAATCAAACTTCGAAAATTTGACCCGAGAACCACCATTGTCGTCTTCTTCCTAGCTCCAAATTTCGTTTTTCTTCGTTTCTTCACCAAAATGGACAAATGAGTAGTCAAAATGTAGATAAAACTTACCGAAATACAATGGTGGAGGAGTATTTTGGATTGGGAGTCGGGAAAGCACCGAAATCGGACGGAAACAGTCCGCCCCGGACTCGATTTTGGACGTGACTTTCTGCCCCCGTAAATGCTCGAAATGGGGAGATCTTGGTCAAGAAACGAGTGAGATATGGAGGAGAGAAGTTAGGGTTTTGGAAATGGTGAGTGCCGGGATGAAAATGGAGTTTTTGGGACGAATTCCCGATTTGAATCGGCTGGGGGAAGACACTAAGTGGAACAGCGTCGTCTGGAGGTCAAACGGGCGCGTCTGAGTCAACGTCCAGGGCCACGGACGGCGCGTGCGGGGTCACGGACGCCCATTTTTCCTTCCTCTTTTTTCTGAAAATTGATTGATTAAATTAAAATAGGACTAAACAAAACAAAATATTCTCTTCATTCATCTCGAAATTAAAAGAAGTACTATTTATAGAGTTCTAAGAAAACAGAAAATGCCTAGAATTAAATGTCTAAAATGCAAGCTTCCTCTTGACAACTCTTGGCTCGGCTACCCCCTCTTTTTTTCGTTTGAAAGCATCTAACTCCTCCTTTCGACCGTATAGCCATTTCCGATAACTTGCTGAGAGCTCCAAGTCTTCAGGTGCCAGGGACTTCACCACTTGAACTTCCCCTTTGAGTCGATCCATCATGATTGCATGAAGAGCCTCATGATCGTATACTTTCCTTGGCGCTTCATACAACAAACCCTTGGGACGGTTTTGGGCTTGCCCGATCTGATGGCTGGAGCGCCACGGATGAATGACATGAAAGTTCTCAAAACCAGGTAACGAGATCCCTCCGTAATAACCTCCACACATTCGAACTCCTTCAATTTTTCAAGTCGAGACTGTCCATCGGACCTGATGTCCCTGCTGAATAGAGTTCAAGAAAGCTGGCCATCCGCTAACCGGTTCCTCGGGGGTGTGTCTTCTAGGGAAGTGCTGAACCGTGAACGTTTGGTTGTACTCAGGAAACAACTTGATACGCTCGAAAAGCCAAACTTGCAGAAGGTAAATGCTTCCTTCGAAGAAATAGGAGGTATCTTTTGACTTGGGCCATGAATCCAGACTCTGAATAATTTGTGCAACTATCAATGGTCCCAAGGCGAAACCAGCCCGAACCTGTAGAAGCAAAGGGAAGACTTTTCGGTGTATGGCCATGTGCTGCTAGCAATGCGAGATCAAGAAAAATTCCTCTTGTGCTCCAAGGAGATCTCAGAGGTAATGAAGTCTGAAAGAGTATCCACTAGCAATCCCACGGGCCCTACCATTCCTAGCAACTGGGTTGGACTTAGCCCAAGCAAATGGGAATGAGCCTCGACCGGTGTGGGTGTCAAGTTCGGTACTACTGGGCTAGCTAGGGTATTGGCCCCTAGAAGTGCGTCAAATTCCTCAGGCAGTAAAGTTAGCTCGTTATCTCCAAACTTGAAAAGATGTTCAACCGGATCCCAATGGTTAATAGCCGCTCTCAGGAAATCTTCATGCAATCGTGTCTGGGATAAATATGCCAAAGTGTGGAGGATAGACAACTTGTTGACCTTCTTTGACCAGTTGAACACATCTTTCATAGTTCTATCACAGGACTTGTTGAATTCGAAGCAGTGGGCCATGGACTTTTTTCCTGTTTCTTTTAAGAAAAGAAAACACATACAGGGTATCAATCAGCACACAAACATTTGGGACTTCGAACTGGGTTGGGCCAACTGTGGGGGAAATTCCCTATCCATTCTAAGCCTGGTCATGGGCCAATCACAAGAGCAAACAAGGTTCCACACAAATTCAAAATGCCCTCACCCGACGACCTTGATTAATGGGTATGGATCAATTCGGAGAGGTGCTTGGGGCGCTGGCCCAGGTCACCACAAAGGAATAGGGCTTGCACGCTATTCTCTTTGGGCTACCCCACGTTTTCACATCACCTAAAGGTGTGCGTCTACGGTCGGGTCGTTGACTAACCAAACAATGGGCTAGGTAAGGATACTGCCAGGAAAATGCTTGGGGCTAAAGCCTAGGTATTAAGGGGGTGTGGTTAGACGACACCCTCCTCTTTTCCCCCACTTATTCACATCACCTAAAAGGTGTGAGTCCCTGATAGGGGACCCTCAAATGGGTCCCGGGGTGAAATTGGTTTGCGTGGACCCTCGCTCTCATATGATGCAAGGGTGCAAAAATTAAAGTGCGCACGAAAGTAAACAAACAAAGTAAATATAGCCATAAATAAACATTTTCAAGTTAAGCCCTCTTTCTTAAAATTAAACAAGTTAAAATTAAGAAGTTTGTCCCCAGCAGAGTCGCCAGTCTGTGAGCCTCGATTTTAAACCCTATCCTATGTTGATTAAAATGATTAGGATCTAGTCGGGTTTTAGGTCCACTAATAACCTAAGATTAATAACTATGTCATACAACAATAATTATTAAAACCTAAGCTAGCTCACTGGAACCTATTATGGGTCGCCACCTAATTTTAACCTAGAGTAAATCAGGAAAGGTAGAGTTCGGGTTCGGGGGCTTGGTATTCGACTTATTTAGGGTTCAAATTACTTTCATTACCCTTCCTAGGTCGTTTTTCCTCTACTTGGTTTATTTACGGCTTATTACGAGTCGTTTTAACCTAAGTGCGCGAGCTTCTGTTTTTTCGTGTTTTTAAGCATTTTTTGACTGAAAACTAAAGTGAAATTGAAAGATACCTAAACTAGGGTTTCAGAGGGAGAATTAGGTCGAATTTTGCTTACGTCCGTAGCCACGGACCCCATGCCCGAGACCACGGACCCCAGTTAACCTAATTATACAAAAGAGTCGAAATTAGAGGAAAACAAAAAATTGCAAAGTCCGGGGCCACGGACAGGCTGTCCGTGGGCCCGGACATTATTAGAAAACCTAAATTTTGAATTTTTTAAAATCCCGCCGCCGTCCGTGGGCGTCCGGGCTTACGGACAGGGAGTCCGGGACCCCGGACATGACGTCCGTGGGTGCGGACCGCCCTCGGACGGCGGCGTTGAGGCTGTTCCCGAAGGTGTTTTTGGCTCAAATTTTATGGGTGTGTAGCCTGAAAGATGTACAAGACGTTAGTGATTGAAAGTTCTCAATTTGAATTCGAATTAAGCACGAAACTTGGTAAACAAGTTATTGGACAGAAGCTTAAACAAACAGCAATACAGAAGCGTAAAAAGGTTAGTTTGAACCCAAAATTTGACAGAGAGTTAATAAAGTCGTGGGGAATTAGAAAAGTAGAATTGTAACCTGTTTTACCTTCGAATTCAAGAGGATTCTTCACGCCGGGATTCTTCGGAGGCTCCGATGGTGCCGGTTCTGGATTGTGTTCAACCCGAGCTTCTGGTTGTTGATTGTTGAAGGTTTTCTTCACGTTTGGGAGATGGTTTGGTTGATGTTTGATGATTGATGATGTTGTGGGAGTTGAAAAATATGTTTTAGTGTTGATTTTGGTGAGATTTCGGTGTTTGATTGTGGCTCTGGAGTTCAAAAACGTGGAGAGAGAGAGACGGCTGCCTTCTTTGAGAGTCTAGGGTTCTTGAGGTTATGAGATTATCATTTTATCCAAAAACCTATCCCCTTATATAGACTTTCATAAAGATAAAGAAAATCTAGTAAAAGTAAGATTCTTTGGTATTTTAATTAAAAGACTTCCCAAAGGAATTTTGCTGTGAAATTTTAACCACATGTCAAGGATGGATATTATGAATTTTCTGAGGTGGAACCGAATTTTTTAAATGTTGGAATATTTTTAAATTGAATTTCCCGTCAGATTCAGTCAGAAATTGCTAGAAAATTATTGGAAATTCGAAAAATCAAAATTCCAACACCATTATGCTTAAAATGCCATCCTCTGTCATGGGTTAAAATATCAAAGCATTTCAAGCTGATTTGGGCGTCCTTTGGAGGAGAGAGAAAGCCTATGGGAGGTCTTAGGAGCCTTAAAAATTATGAAAACGCCCCTGACAATGACGAAGCTGCTCCCCATGCCATGGAACACGCCAATCAGGCCGGAATCTCTCACTACTTGATTGAAATATCCCTCACGACACCAAAACCTCGTAGACCTTAACCAGGAGGGTCAAAATTTTGGGTATAACACCGCCAATATGGTTAAGATCCTCTAACCAGAACGCATTGTATAACAGACCACATGGAAGTTAAAACACTTCACGGCGGCAGAACATTTTAAACCAATGTTCAGTGATTGATTACGTGGGCGTAATCCCTTTTATGGGGGGTAGAGCGCAAAACCGCTTAGTGTGTTTTGACGTACAAGTGTACGCGAACTATATTGTGCATAGCACAAAAATAATTTGTTTGGATGACTGGTGCATGTGTTTCATTAATATACGCATTCATTCATGGTTTAATTGTGGTAATTACGCACAGGAGATGCGAATACCATTGTTATAAGTGTATCTACTTTGTTAACTGTTGTATGTTAGTACAAGTGTAAGGGAGTAAAGAAACTCCCAGGGAACTAAAACCCCGACAGTATATATTCGGATAATACTAAATGTAATACCGTGTATTGTATTTTGATATATATATATATATACAGTATTGTGCTTTATGAAGGGGTATGAAACCGACATAGGACCTAGTGAGAATTAGATTCCCTAGGAAACTTGATTAAAGGTGAATGGAGATAACTGATAGACGGAGTTCTATCCCTTGGAGATGTAATGATTATGACTAGAATGACTAAAAAGATAGAAAATTGGAAATGGGAGCCACAAGCCTAATAAAAGGCATACCTACCTAATTTTTGTTCAGGCTAGGGGGATCATGGGTAAGGTTTGTTTGGAAGTTGATGTCTATATGCGCTTCAACTTCCACTCTGTTATTGATTGTTTTTCCTTCTTGAATTACAATCACCCACAAGCCTAAGATAAATGGCTTTCCTACCTGACTATTGTTCGGGCTAGGGGGATTATGTATAAGGTGTGATTGGGTCACTTTATCCGACACATCTTTGGGAAGAGTTAACGTTCGTCAACAGAATGGGAACGGGTTACGTATGGTGTGATCGGTTCTATATTATGACGGACACCTATAAATAAAATCATGGTGTGACGGTGTGGACGGTTCTATATTAAGACCGACACACCCAAATAAGTTATTATGTAACGGGCTTAACATGAGACTGAGATCACTCTCTAGGCTTACCAAGTTGGACTAACTGGTGTTGGAAATTTTCCCTCAAGGGATCCGTTCCTAACGTGTTATGTGTGTTGTTGTTGCTATGCAATTAATATTGTTATGCTTATGGGTGTTGTATGTTTGTGGATGTATTATGTGTTTATGGTTCTACATGCATGATTCAAATATATTCAACTACATGCTTAGACGACAATTAGTTGTGCTTGGCTCGGTAGTATGCGGGCTGCACGATTACCATACCAGCAAAGGTGCTGAGCCCCTTGGGGGCCACCCTTTTTCCTTTTCAGGTACAATGGAGCTGGAAGCCGTTCGAGAGTAGGACAGCATAGTTGTTTGGCCATGGGTAGTTTATTTAATTACCTATGTATTGTAGGTGTAGTAGTAAGACCGAAACTGTTATCGGCATCAGTAGTAAATACTCGGTACAGTTGGAATATAAATGTAATTATTTGTAAGAAATAGAACGGGATTGTACTGTGTAAGTGCTCGAGAATCTGGTCCATCAGACCGATACATTGTGTAAGTATTAGCCTTGTTAGCCACGTGGGTACGGCGTGTAACACCAATGGATTAAGTAAAATGTTAAGTTGTGTTCCGCTGCAATCCTTTGTTAAGTACTGTGTTTTTAGTTGGGGTGCTATAATCCCATATATTATACTCATTACATTATTAACCTTATTAACTTATAACCTAAGGTATTTAAACCTTATAATATACATGTGCACATAAAAATACGTATATTATTGAACAGTCCCGACATGCTACGCAAATTTATTTGTCCACCCGTTTATTTCTTTTAATTACACTATAACCCCCTTTTATTTTATATACTCTCATTTAATTACATAACTTTATAATGTACACTTCAATTATTTTAAATACCAAACGACCTCAATATTCTTCTAAATTCCCAACTGTTCGGTTTTAATACATGTTAACCCTTAACTTTCATTATTTATACTTTGGTCCACCTTTATTTTATAAACTTACAATTTAATATCAAAACTTTATATTATACACCTTGATTTATTTAATTCCAACAACCAACAAATACTTTCCCAAATCTTCGAATAATCCCAGGGGTTGCTTTAATTCCCAATTCCACCCAGATTTTCGATTATTTACAAAGTAGCCCCATAGGTTTTATAAAATGTTACATTTTAATACTTAAACTATATATTAGACTCGTAAGTACATAAACCATGAAACCAACTCATAATTCACTCAAATTACATATAGGCCCTCAAGGTTATTTAAATCCCATTCCAACCCCTAATCTTTTGGAAATTACATTATATACCCATAGATTTTTAAATCGTTACAAATCAGTACCTTAAACCATATATTATAATCCTTAACTAATTAACTCATCAAAACAACCCAAAAATTCTTTTAATTTACGAACAGACCCCTGGAGTCACAATATTTATTTTCCCACACTTATATTTTTGATAATTATATAAACTACCCCTATCTTTTTATAATTGTCATTTTTGACTTAATTTTTCTTTAAATGCCCAAAATAATTATTCTTGTCATTTTAATTTGGTCAAACCTCACTTGCGGTCAAGGTTGACCACTTAATTTATCGTCTTTACTAGATTTGTTTTTATTTATTAAAATACCCCAATTAAAACTCTATGTTTATTTAACTCCTAATCTCATAAAATTCATATTCTATATTCATAAACTTCCTAAGATCATCCCTCTCGGTTTCTATTTATATTTAATGTTCAATATTTCTTTTTAATTATGTTTTGACCCCATATATAATTTATTTATCTACTTAGATATTTTATAAGGTTTTAAAATTCATTCAAGCCCTGGTAAAAGTTTATTAATATACTAATACCTTTCTAATATATTTATAGGTAGTCATATTTGCTAGAACGATAATCTTTGTACCCAAAAATTCTATGACCTTTTTGAATCAGTTTATAAATTTAGTAATAACCATTTAAAGCTCAAATTACACATAATAATATAACCTAATTATGTGGCCTTAAAAATAGCATCATAATAACTTTTAAATGCCATTATAATGTCCTTAAAATCAGGTTATTGACACGGCTAGTACCAGAATTTATGATTAACTCCTCTAAATCCTTCTCTTCCATTTTCTTTCATTATTCACAAAACAATAACCTTAAATAAACCATTAACACTTAAGCTCCCTAATTAATTTTTTAGCTATTTATTTTCTACACCTTTGTAGTATCTAAATGGCACATATAATCACTTACTATCTCGGTTTGTATAAGTCAATACTTAATTTTCTTAAACCAATTTTTCCCTTCCATTTAATAACTTGTAAAATATAGTTAACAGTCTCTCATATCTAATCTCACTAATCAAATACTTACCCATTAATTTCCTCCATATATTTAGGATATAACATCTCCAAAACTCATATATATTCTTTGCTTGCTGTAGTTTTTGTCTGATAATTCCTTAAAATCATTCCCTTTTTCTTTTTAATATGTAACGTCACTCTTAATAATTCCTTAGCACCTAATTTCACCAACCTAACACCTAATTATTAATTTCCTATGCACCCCCAAAAATCAAAACAACACTACATAATTGTATACTTCCGGTTTTGTCATGTTACAAAAATAATGGACTTAAAATATAACACGAATTAGTATAATTACCTAGTTTGAGTCACCAATACTTCTCAGCCACCATGAGTCCTTCTCAGCTCCTTAATCATTTGTCATTCCGCCTTGAAGTCCAACTTTAAGCTCACTTTTTTTTAGGTGAGTTTAATTCCCTTTTTGGTTGTCACCAGAACAAGGAAGATACCAAATCATTAACTTTGCAAAGTATCTATTTTTAGTGGTTTTAAGAAGCAGCTTTTGATCTTGAAAAGGGAAGCCTTACTTGCAGTATTTTCTGGAGATCCTAGCCCTAGTCTCCCGGTGTTCTTGGCGGTGACTAAGAACCCATCTGGTTGTCACCAAAACAAGAAAAGAAGCTAAGTCATTATCTATACGAGGTAGTTAGTTTACATAGGTTCAATGTGTGGTTTTGGACTTTAAAACAAGAGCTTACCTTGTGCGGTATCAATTCAGGGAGGAAGTTGAGAACCTCTTGTCAAGCGAGGAAGTGTACAACCGAGACAACAAGGAAGAAGACTTTTATTATTCTGGAAGAACCAGAGAGGAAAGAATTGGTATATTGTAGAGTACTTAACAGAGAACAATGGAGAAGAATAGTTGTGTATCTATATACTGTATTTGCTAATAATTTTTTTGATAAATGGCTGGAATACCAGCTTACATGGTGATACTTTGGCAAAACCTTTCTCACCAAAATTATGACAACAGCAAAAGCCTAGTAGAAAAGAAAAACCAAATAATAAATGTAGGAGAATAATAGAGTGAACAACCCTTTCATTACTTCATTCATGTCTCCTGCAATGAGAATGGGGTTGTTGAAACTTTGGCTCAGAATCTGCGTGTACACATATGGCTCCTTGCCTCAGCTTGTGTGAGTGCATATACATCAATTATTACTCCCGTGAACTGGATGGATTGCTATTCCATCTCAACAGCTATCCATCGGTTTCCCTGACTAGAATTACGGATTGTAATGACATTCGGATTCCACATAACTAATAGGCTTCTAGAGTGGCCTTCTGCGGGGACCTCGATTGTGTTAGAGGTATTGCGCGGTCCCCATACTCCTTGTCACTCATTTGGAGGTCGAGCCCGATGCGTCTCCAGAAGTCCCACAATGCTTGTGCCAGGTTTCTTTACTTCTCGTCTGAGAATTGCCCACTTTTCTTTCCTGGATACTCCCCTAATGTTTTGAAAGCAAATTGTGTTTGACATTGTACACAGTGTTTTTTTTGTTTCTTGACTCGCTTGCTACGTCTTAAAATTTGAGAAAAATTTTGAAGTGTATATTAGGGTTTGGATAGTGACAGTTAATCTGCCTACCAAAGTTTAGACACTTCTGTGCTTCTAATGAGATTGGGTTGGACGACTGTGGTGTTGAATTCTAGAAAAGGATATCGGGTGGAAGCAAAAATTCCAGATTTATTTCAGACGAAAGAGGCGAGAGGAGATTATGGTTACTTGGCGGGACGTGCACAGATTGAGCTACAAACGATTCTACAGAATTGATCGTTGTTTGCAGCGCATGGAGAGAAGATGGTGGACAGGAAGTTGCTGACGTCGGCGTGGATGCTGCTGACGTTAGAGTAGAGATCTGTGGGGGGAGAACACTCTGACTGAACGCAAGGAGAGAGGCCAGCCACACGGGAGTTCACCAAGAATTGTCTACCGACAATCTCCTACAACTCTGAGTGAATTTCCTGTCGTGAGGAAGTAAAGGAAGGTGGCCTACTTTCCCAAAATGATGAGTTAGTCAACTCGTGATCCGTGCAGTAGTTTTTTATATTTGTTAATTCTATTGAGAAGGAGCACTTTTAAAGTGGTCCAGAATTTCTGTAGGCAATAGTAAGAGATTATTGGGGATTTCCTTTCTAAAAGTTAAAATTCTGTTACCTTGTGAATTTATTAATACCCTCCAATTCAAAAAGTCCCCCATGCAATTAATTTTTTGTTTGAAAGGAAGTACCATTTGTGGTTTGTATAACAATTTTATTTCAAAATTATCATTAAGTTGTCCTTTTGACTCCCAAACCGCCACCGTTTGACTACCCTCATCACGTTTTTCAATTTGAATTTGAATTTCTGGCTTCGGATGAGCGACGCCGCTTGGCGATGGTGAAGATGGATCACAGTGATTATCTTCATTGTGCTGCGTCAATTCTTCTGACCAGTATTCCATGATCCCAACCTTGTGAATGAATCCATCCACTTCCACCTTTACCTCCTCATTGATAATGTTCACTCTTTGCGTTTCCATCTGCACCTGAGCTTCTTGGAACTTGGGCAGTCGGTGCATATTAGAGATTATTTCAGTAATCACTCCCAGATGGTTGGTGATTTGGAGAATTGTTTGTTTAGACCAAGCCTGTAGAAGGATTCCCCTGATTGATATGTTAACAAGTGTACTGGAAGTTTGATCAGTTTTCTGCCACCACCTTTTCCTTCATCCAAGGTCGCCCCCAAATTGGATTCCATAAACTGTAGGACTTTTTGCCGTGAGATTCAAAGACTACTAAGAATTTGTTTGGTGACTGGCATAAAATTTCTTCCATGTTTTGCCCCCTTTCACGCAAGTATCGTGTGATGTCACAGTAGTTGGCATGGCCAGACAAGGATATGACTACACATCTATCCAGTTTTTCTATCATACTCAGAGATGGGCTCAAGCTTATGATTCCTTCTTAGAGTAGATCCCTGTATGGTGGCGGCACCTAGTGATAACAAGATGGTGACCGATGACAAAAAGAAGGCTCCCCCTGCTGCGGATCGGTCATGTATTGCGGGTGTGGAATCCATCTCTGTCCTTGTAGCGGCACACTGTGAGTGAACTTTCGAAGTATAGCTATTTGTGTCTGTAGTTTGTTGCCATCTACTATCGTGCCGTTGGTTTCTAATATGGTCTGGTCTGCCTCGTTCTTTGTTCCGTACTCCACAAATCCATACGTTGTATTTGTTCGGATCCTTGTTGCTTTGGGTAGACGAATACCAACTATACGACCAAATTTGTCGAAAACTTTCTAGGTAGTTCCTACCCGTGAGGCTTGATTAATATTATCTATGAACACAGTTGCTCCCGGTGTGGATTTGAATTTGCTAATAATTAATACCCATCTATATATATGCAAAGATGTATACTGGTAAGAGTCAGATAGGATATAACATATACTATAACATTTACCATATCCCTAACAGCTCTTCACGTGCGCATGACAAGGAGGAAGGTGAAGGTGGCGTTTTTTTTTTTGCTCCCTGCAACCGCAAGCATGTATGGAAGGAAAGGTGAGAGCTTTCTACTTGCTGCTGTTGATGCCTGCTGTTGCGGTTGGATTCACGCAGAGGGGAAGGTAGAGAAGGATGGGCAGAGTTCTGTACATTCTTGTTTCACCAGATTAGGAAGCAAAATTACCGTGAAGAAGGGAGTGAAGGCAGCAGGTATGTTCCTTGTTGCCTGTTGGTTGGAAAACACCATTAGTGGTGTAACACCCCAACTAACAACATCACACTTAACAACAAACTGCAGCGGAAAACATAACTCATCACATTAGTTAACTCACTGGTGTTACACGCCGTTAACCACCCACGTGGCTAACAAGGCTAATACATATAACTTGTATCGGTGTAATGGACTAGATTCCCGAGCAACTACACATTACAATCTCTTTTCATATCCAACAATCAATATACATTTACATTCAAACTGTACCGAGTATGTACAAACTAATGCCGACAACAATTTCGGTCTTACTACAACTACAATACATACCCAATTCATTAACTACCCGTGCAGAAACAACTACCCCGTCCTACTCTCGAATGGTCTTCAGCTCCTTGTACCTGAAATAGGAAAGAAAGGGTGGCCCCCCAGGGGGCTCAGCACCTTTACTGGTATGGTAATCGTGCAGCCCACAAACTACCAGGTCACGCACAACTAAATGTCGTCTAAGCATGCTGTTGATTATATTTAAATCATGCATGAAAACTATAAACACACAACACATTACATACCCACAACAATGGGGCTCAACAGTTCAGTCAACACATCAATAACTTGTTGTTCTATATAGAGAACATGTACTTACTTAAGATGTGTTTGATATAATATAGTTCCGAAAACACCATACACACTCACCTTACTCAGATGTGTCGGTCTTAATATAGGCCCGAACACACCATACATATATCCCCCTTGCCCCGAACAATAATCAAGGTAGGTAAGCTTTGGTTAAGCTTGCGGGTGATTGCAATCCAAGAAGGAAAAACAACCATAACATAATAGAGAGGGAGTTGAAGCAAATGTAGACATCAACTCCCAAACAACGCGCGACCGAAATGACCGGATTCCTCACCCCTCATAAATATATATGTATGTAATATAGTTAAGAGTTCCATTATGGAACCATCACATCCACACACCATATGGTGTTACAACTGGGTTAAACACACAAGGGAGGTAAACATACTTACACACACAAGCAACACACAACTAACTCACGCATAGCCGTGGTTAGAACGTTCCCATGGTTTGGGTCATTAAATCCGAACACCGATCTCTTACGTGATCCTAGATTTGGTTAGCCATGGTTTAACACTTTCGAGGTTAAACGGTATCGGAATTAAATACGCCACATAAATGAATTACTATAAACTTATTTCATGCTTATTCTTGCAAGATGGCAAACACATAGAAAAACAAGTTGGCATACAAGCCGGTGTAATCCGGTAGAACACAGGTTGCAAGAAAACCATACTTGTCACCAAGGTCCACTATATTGTGTCCTCTTATGTTCCTCGAACAATTCTCGAACAACTGGTAATATTACAATTGTATACATTAACATTGGGGTAACATGATTGTTTAACGTCAAATGCGCCCATAGTTAACCCCGTCATCCCGTTATACTTAATATTACTCTCTCATCCAACATAGAAATTGTTTACACTTTTTAAGGCCGTTACATGTCACCAAACAAGGCCTTAACATCACCTAAAACCATTACCGTTCAATCTTCCATCATTAGAAGTCATTTTATAACCTTAACATTTAAATCATCTTACTTAACTTAATCTCTTAAGTCCTCATATAATTATCTTTCTAATCATCAATACCCTCTTAATGACATTCCACTAACACCACTTAACATTCTTAAAATTTAAATTTTTTTAAGGTCCGACCGACCCACCGACTGACCCAGACCCCTGGGTAGGTCTAAGTCAGAAAATCTAGACAGCCCAACCGACCCACCGATCGACCTAGACCCCTAGGTAGGTCGAAGTCAGAAAACACCTGTTTGGGCTCGTTTTAACTCCGTTCTTCTTCCCGTTTCTTCCCTAACCTTTTCACATGTCTTCTAAACATGTTTAAACACTTAAAACCTACTTGAATCATCCCACAAACTCCTTAAACATTTACTCAAACTTTTACTAAATCCTTAACACTTAGAACATTTTTCCTTACACTTGTAACTTGTAATTTTGTCTAAGACTTCCACTAACCAAAGTGTTCTTCCACAACAAGATAACCACTCCTAAAGCATCATTTTGCATCACACTCATCCCCTTTACACACACTCCTTAAGTCTTTCCCACAAGTTCATAATTAAACCTTCACAAGGCATTACACTTCCATTGTTCACCAAACTTTGCACAAGATTAAACCACATTTCCACCATGACCTTGGTGTATCTAGAAATCATCCATTAGTTCTCTAAACCTCCAAGACTATGCCCAAGGCATCTTAACACTTAAAAGGGCCTTAATTCACTTTCATTCCCATCTTAACACTTAACAATTCCTAGTACCTTCCAGGTCATAAAATCTCATTAGAACACATAAACTCTTTTGTTTATCAACTAAATTTTGCCATAGCTTCCCTTGTATCACCTTACACCAAAATACATAGTTTTCCACTTTTATACAATCCAGGAACACTCAATCTCATAATACACATCCTTACACACAAACACATGGTTTTTCATCCTTTAACCACAAAAGACATTCATCTTCACAAGCAATGTTCTTTACACACAACTAAACCTTTAAACTACACTACATCACAATATAGTGCATAAACTTAAATTGCTTGGCACTTAGGCCCTTAAATGACATGGCTCTTAGGCCCTGCAAATACACACAACATCACATATGTCCTTAATAACCTCCTTGTGGATAGTTTGCTATCTCATTTCCCATTGGCTCTTTAGGTAGGATTAATAAGCAATTCACGCTCATTTTCTTAAGGAAAAAAACTACATTAGGTTAGGTTATTTACCTCTTCTCTTTCAAGACTTCCCACTTGTTTTTCTTTGTTCTTTCTTAATTGAAAACCGGAAAGGAAGCTTGATCACTTGTCAAAATTCTAACCAACACATAAATAAGGGCAATGAGCATTAAGCATTATACTTAAGCTCATGAATAAACCTTAGATTAACTTACGTATTTTAAACACTAACATAGATATTTACCGTAGATTTGAATGAGAGTTTGTATAAGTAGCAAGGGAGGACTCCTCCTAGTCCTTTGGAGATCATATCAAGCTACTAAAAAGAGTAAGGCAAGGCACCATTAAGAGGTGATTTCTCGGCCATGTACAAAAATGAAGTGAAACATGGATTTTCTTTGATTTTCCTTACCTTGAAGCAAGAGAGAATGACAAGGCATGAAAATATGAGCTCAAGCTCCTTCAATGGTGAATCTCCATGGAATAAAACTTGAGCTTTTGAAATTTTGAAAAGATAGAATGGAAGAGCTTGGTCTAACTAGCAGAAATATGCCTTTAGAATTTGATTTGGAGCATGGAGTTGGATTTGGCAAGAGATTGAAGTTGGAGAAGTGTTCTTGCTGTAGCTTGAACGGTTTGGAGCAGAAGGAAGAAGAGGGATACGGTGGAGGAGGAAGGGAAATGAAGAAAGTGAGGTGAGAGAATGAAAAAGGTAAGCTATTTACTTATAAAAGCAAATAGTCTTTTTACTTTATTTCTTTTTCTTTTCTTTAGTTGGCTGGATAGGTTGGTGACTCACCAGCACTAAAACCGTGCCCCCTTCCATAATAAAGATATTTATGGTCTTTGTTGACCATTTAATTAAGCTAAGTTCTTAAGTCAAAATTAGCACTATTTGAGCATTATTCACTAATTAGTGCACATACTTGTGAAATTTTTGGTTTCCCATTGATTTAGACTTCCTAATGTGCTACTAAGTAGTACACATGTTGGTTAAAGAGTAATGATGTACATTTAGCCACTCAAAACCCATTTCTGAGACAATTTTTCAAAAATGTGCTTTAAAACTCCTCAAAGCACATTTTGTGTTTTAACTTGTTTTCAAGCTTGGTTTTCTTTAGTACTTGATGTAAGATGTTAATTAACATGTTAGTAAGGTCTAGGAATTACCTTTAGGTATTATACAAGGTTACACCAAGTCTAGAGCAAGTATTTGCTTAAATTGGCTTTATGGTGTTTTCTTGTATTTTGTTTGGTTTAAATTGTCTGCCAATGTTTCCTAAGGACTTAATTAGCCTTATAAAATCATAATTGAATATTATTTAATCTTGGTAGGCTCTTTAGGTCCTATCCAAGTTCATTCCAAGCTTAGAGCACGTTTTTGCTCAAACTGTCTTAATGGTATTTTATTGTTTTTACTATGGTTTAAATTGTTCACCAATGTTTCTAAGGAACTTTTAGCCTTAATATACCATAGTTTAATCATTAAACAACATATCAATGTTCGGGCTATTTCAATCTACCCCCCTTAAAAGAACTTCGTCCTCGAAGTTCACACTTCCCACGCATCATTGGAATAGAATACGGGGATTTGTTGCAAAATAAAACTTCCATAACCAGACATACTTTACATCACAACCTCGGACATAACGGTCCGGGTAACATATCCA
Organism: Limonium bicolor; assembly: GCA_023374045.1. Taxonomy (NCBI): domain Eukaryota; kingdom Viridiplantae; phylum Streptophyta; class Magnoliopsida; order Caryophyllales; family Plumbaginaceae; genus Limonium; species Limonium bicolor. Next base: position 13,333 of record JAIOTZ010001536.1, on the reverse strand, counting down.
CATCCATACATAACATAACATAACATACTTACACGATAACCTCGGACTCAACGGTCCGGATAACATAACAACATTCAGGCTCATAGGCCCGGGTAAAATAACAACCTTAAGACTAGAGTTCTGGATAACTTCTATTACACTGCCACACAACATGTCATAGCATGTATGGAAATCAAAAATACCTTTTCCATCTCTTCATGGTCTCCCATGTCGAGTACATATACACTGTGATCCCGTAGAACCCGGCCGTGATGGACACCTTCTGGTCCCCGTTCCTTTTGGAGATCAAAACAATCACTTAATTTTTAACATATATACTTCTCATGTCACCGGTCAGAAGACAAAGGCTCATACGTCCTCAGCTCGTGAGCAAGTACTACAAAAATATTCTTTACGAGGTTAAGTAGGAGAACTTTCTTTATTCAAAATATTAATTGAATGTTTTGGAAATACCAATTGAAAATCCTTTTTGAAAACGTAGTACAACTCCAAGTCCAATTTATGCTCTTTGCATCTTTCCTTAGAGTGGTTATTTGTGACCACTTATAGGGAGCTTCAAGAATCATCCAACCCTGATGTGATCAGCATCAGTGTTGAACTATCCTTCCACCCCAATTTGTGTTTGGCTTCCCTTGATCACATGCAAATCAAGTTCCACCTCCCACTTCATTTTCAAGCATCAAATAATACACTCATTTCCATTTTTCTATCTTTCAGTCATTTTAGTCATAATCATTAAATCTCCAAGGGATAGAACTCCGTCTATCAGTTATCTCCATTCACTTTTAATCGAATTACCTAGGAAATCTATTTCTCACTAGGTTCTATGTCGGTTTCATTCCTCTTCATAAATCACAATACTGCATATATATATATGTATACATTTTTATCAAAATACAATACACGGTTTTACATTTAGTATTATACGAACATATACTATCGGGGTTTTAGTTCCCCGGGAGTTTCTTTACTCCCTCACATTTGTACTCTCACACACACAGTTAACAAAGTGGATTCACTTATCACAATGGTATTTACCACAATTAAACCATGAATGAATGCATATGTATATCTAACATGTGCACCAATCATCAAAACACATTACCTTGTGCTATGCACAACCTACTTCACGTACACTTGTACGTTAAAACACACTAAGTGGTTTTGCGCTCTACCCCCTTAAAAGGGATTACGCCTACGTAATCAATCACTGAACATTGGCTTAAAATGTTCTATCGCCGTGAAGTATTTTAACTTCCACGCGGTCTATTATACAATGCGTTCTGATTAGAGGATCTTAACCATATTGGTAGTTTAGTCCCTAAACCAAGAATTCATATCAGAGTTTGTTTAACTCGTAACCGGTTTCGGTTCTGGCCTGTGAGGCTTCTAGGCGTTGGTAATTAGCCATTTACTCGTATCCACTATGCACATTCAACATTTGAAGCATGAGTTTACTAGCCTCTACTACGTAACTCTGATAACTTTAGAGCTTAGTTGTCCCATTCGTTATTGTTACTGTATTATAGAACTCCGACTTATCACCTTTATCTTGGTAATAACGGTTTCTCAACCGATGCGTGGTATTTCTTACCGTGCGCGAACTCGGTGAGTTTCAAAACTTTCCATCCACTTCTCTAATAACTTACTGTGTATACTACTACGTATTTTATGACTATTCACTTGCTTCTACCGACTTACCGTCGGTTGAGGTTGAGCTACTACCTAATATGTAGTGCTCTCTCGGTTATTTCCCACACTTGAGCTATATTCCATATCGATATTTGGCATTCTGTGCTACTGCAGACACTTATTGCTAATCATACCTCCACACTTGGTCCTGTACAAGTATCCTTTCATTGGTACGACCTTGCATTTCCTATGCCTCGGTCCTTATCGCGTTAAAAGTCTCTTTCTTCTTCTACTACAATTAACATTTTCCCAAATTCCTAGCTATCTCACTCGATCATTATTGTGCAAGCGCAATACCAAAACACACAGTCATACAGAGTGCAGAGGCGTATGCGATTCGCAATGGAATTCACACTATGTTTCGCTGAGATCCTTATCTCATAATACTGGTTACTGGCTTACTGCCTAGTTTATTTGCTATCACTTACCGTTGTATCTCCACTGAGTCTAACTCATAACTCTACTTATTAGTCATATTATCATTTAACAATACTTATACAACGGTCGCTTACTGTGCACCGTATTCATTTACATAACACTAAATTACATGGCATCCACTGTCATGTTAGCTTCTGCACATGTACCTCATCATTCGTATTTTGGTTCGTCATTCATTTGGATGACTACTGAATACAATATTCCTCGAGTCTTTATGCTCCTTGAGCGTTGTTCACTCTACACTTAGCATCACACACCTATTGTGGTAGCTATTAGATTTATTACTCTACCGGTCTCCGCCACTAGTACAAACATTTCTTTTCTTAAGACGACTACTCAAATCATTCTTGGGTAGTAACAATATGGTCAACCCTTTTACATATTTCTTGAACTTGGTTCACATAACTACCGCTCCCGCGGTCTCACAATATCGAGAGGTATCCCTACTCTTAATGCAGTGGTTCGTTCTCCGCTCTATTTACTTCTATAACAGAAACTCCTGCAATCGATCAAATTTACATAACACATTGTTTGTGGCTTATAAGCCTTACTGCCTAGAGCTCTGGTCATGTAGGCTGTTCACACACATTTACTTTTCTATACAACACTACATGGTTTGGAGGTTGTATTGAGCTCCATGACAAGGTCGTTGCACCACGATTCCTTTCATGGGATGCCCCCTTTGGAATGTCAGTCTGTCTCCTGACGACTTATGTTTAAACTTAGTGTTAGTTTCAACTCTTGTGTTTCTATCACGTTATTTCGTCCAACAATTGTTGATCCAAACACCCCTCAAGCATTGCTCCTCGGTGTTGCTAAGTCATGCCATCACATCTGGCTTGTGCTTGTGTGTACGTTTAGTTAACTACGCCGTTTTGTGTTCTTAGCTGGGTTTACTATCCTCTTCTGGGAAGATCGATATTCCCTGGTAGTCCAGGTGATCATTCCGGGAGTTTCATCCCGTTTGTTGCACATTAATGTGTCCACATTAGGCATCTGCCTTGCCATGTACAGGCTGGGTCACCGTTCCAGCTATCATGTTTATCCCTGAGGATCCTTAAGACATATGCGATGTCTTTACATAATAGTCAGTGCACTTCGTATTCCCTGACTCATAAAAATTTCCTTGAATAAATTCACTAATTCTTTTTAGTCTCGTTAACTTAACTGGGTTCCTTTACTTCAACCATTCGTAGTAATCCTTCCCTTTTGTTTGACTTTTACTGCGGACCGTAGTATGGAGTCGACTACTTCCCGTGTTCCCGACTCTACTCGTATACATATGTGGGGTACCATACTGATACATTGATACTTACCCGACTAACCCATAAGTAGGTCTATTAGGCCCACAAGCTCCTACCGAAGTGCGGTCGTCCCACATTTCATTTTTGTAAACTCGTAGTGTCCGTCACACGCCTAGGTGAAGTATTTTGTTGTCAACTCCCTTATATCATCCTGTGATAATATGCATTCTGTGCTTCTCGAACTTAATCAAGGGAAGGTCTACCCACTGTTGTATTACTATGAATTCAATCCATTCCCTCGGGTTGCTACCCTTGGGTTTACTGGTTTCCGTCCGGTTGCTTAAAAGTGAACTAGGTGTAACTTACCTACCGTGTGCCGCTGAGGCCGATGTAGGTCCTCTGGTTTGGTTTAAAAGAAGGTTTGCAATAAATATAGGTTCGAAAGAAAGTTTGGTTTTGAAAAGCAAAGAGTTTGAAATAAATCTGAGTTTTGAAAGAAAAAATTCTCGTGGTTTCACAACGTCTTCTTGCCTTAACCAAGTCTAGCTTCTTGCCTTAACCAAGCCCTTCCACGGTTATGATTATGTCACTTAACTTCGTGGTACTTTACTAAGTACTTTGTAGTTGTCAAAAATTTTCCCGAACAGCCCTGTTATAGCAGCACTGGCCATGGCAAGTGCACCATGCTGACTGGCTATTGGTTCAACACATACCAGTTGCGATATTGTTTTTATCTGCACCGTATTCAGTGGCCTTGCTGGCTCTTACTTTGATACTCTAATTTGGTAATTAATCTTCTGCACAACTTCTCATTGGTCTTCACATGGTAATCATTAACTAGGGCGTATCCTATTCTTGGAGACCCCTATTTACTTAGTACTGTATCTTCTTCGTAGCCCGTTCCACGCATTGTCGTGGTTACTGAGACTTGTCTCTTGTTTGGGTACTACGTTGTAGTTCCTTAGTTGGTTGGTATACCGTTGGCGACATTATTTAATAATCGTCATCCCTTAGACACGCGTCTCGGGTTCCATTACTTCACTTCTTGCCTGTTGCACGGTTGGTGCGTTGCAAGCTGGTTGTTCTCGACTGCTCGGCATGTCGACCCAGGTTGCCGGAAATTCCATTCTCCTATGCGTAGGATTCTTCATCCTTCACTATTAATTTGGTTAACATTGTCCAGATGGAAACCGTCTCCGGGATTTCCACTTTTCGGAATCTACCGTATGACCGGTTCTCCGTACATACAGAGGTACTTCTTAACAGCTAGATCGGGTATTCCTGAATAAGAGAAGACTTTCATCTCTCTGGCGTTCTTTCCCAAGTTATAAAACAGGGATTATGGAGGGCGGGAAGGATATTGTAGGTTTCCATTACACACTGGTAATTCCTAACTAGCATATCTCCCACGCTAACACTCAACCCTTTACCCAAAGTACTAAAATCCTAACTCGGTACTTCCTAAGCTCGGTATTTCAAGTCATCAGAGCAATACTTCACTCTGATACCACTTTTTGCAACACCCCCAACTAACAACGTCACACTTAACAACAAAATGCAGCGGAAAACATAACACATCACATTACTTAACTCACTGGTGTTACACGTTGTTAACCACCCACGTGGCTAACAAGGCTAATACATATACATTGTATCGGTCTGATGGACCAGATTCCCGAGCAACTACACATTACAATCTCTTTTCATATCCAACAATCAATATACATTTACATTCAAACTGTACCGAGTATTTACAGACTAATACCGACAACAATTTCGGTCTTACTACACCTACAATACATACCCAATTCATTAACTACCCGTGCAGAAACAACTACCCCGTCCTACTCTCGAACGGTCTCCAGCTCCTTGTACCTGAAATAGGAAAGAAAGGGCGGCCCCCAGGGGGCTCAGCACCTTTGCTGGTATGGTAATCGTGCAGCCCGTATACTACCGGGCCACGGACATATAATTTTCGTCTAAGCATGCGGTTGATTATATTTAGATCATGCATGAAAACTATAAACACACAACACATTACATACCCACAACAATGGGGCTCAACAGTTCAGTCAACACATCAATACTCGTTAGATCGCTCATTGTGTTCTTTAACCCTTAAGGGTTTCTCCGCTAATGGAACTATTCCTTGTTAGACGACACTTACCCATTAGTCGGGTTATACTTAATTCTCCTTATAGTATCGTGGGGTTGTTACCGATGATCCACATACTCACATAACAACACATATCACACTTTAACGTTCATACAACATAACTTGGAGAGGGTCACGTGAGGACACAAACCCAAAGATACGAGTTAGTAATCTCATTGGAGCCTACAGAATCTTCTATTCCCATGCTAAGATCATTATACAATAACTTGTTGTTCTATATAGAGAACATGTACTTACTTAAGATGTGTTTGATATAATATAGTTCCGAACACACCGTACACACTCACCTTACTTAGATGTGTCGGTCTTAATATAGGCCCGATCACACCACACATATATCCCCCTAGCCCCGAACAATAATCAAGGTAGGTAATCTTTGGTTAAGCTTGCGGGTGATTGTAATCCAAGAAGGAAAAACAACCATAACATAACAGAGAGGGAGTTGAAGCAAATGTAGACATCAACTCACAAACAACGCGCGACCGGAACGACCGGATTCCTCACCCCCCATAAATATATATATATATATGTAATATAGTTAACAGTTCCATTATGGAACCTATAACATCCACACCCCATATGGTGTTACAACCGGGTTAAACACACAAGGGAGGTAAACATACTTACACGCACAAGCAACACATAACTAACTCACGCATAGCCGTGGTTAGAATGTTCCCATGGTTTGGGTCATTAAATCCGAATACCGATCTCTTACGTGATCCTAGATTTGGTTAGCTATGGTTTAACACTTTCGAGGTTAAACGGTATCAGAATTAAATATGCCAAATAAATGAATTACTATAAACTCATTTCATGCTTATTCTTGCAAGGTGGCAAACACACAGAAAAACAAGTTGGCATACAAGCCGGTGTAATCCGGTAGAACACAGGTTGCATGAAAACCATACATGTCCCCAAGGTCCACTTTATTGTGTCCTCTTATGTTCCTCGAACAATTCTCGAACAACTGGTAATATTACAATTGTTTCCATTAACATTGGGGTAACATGATAGTTTAACGTCTAATGCGCCCATAGTTAACCCTGTCATCCCGTTATACTTAATTTTACTCTTGTGATCTTAAGTTCACAACTCTCACATCCAACCTAGAACTTGTTTACACTTTTTAAGGCCATTACATGTCACTAAACAAGGCCTTATCATCACCTAAAACCATTACCGTTCAATCCCCCATCATTAGAAGTCATTTTATAACCTTAACATTTAAATCATCTTACTTAACTTAATCTCTTAAGTCCTCATATAATTATCTTTCTAATCATCAATACCCTCTTAATGACATTCCACTAATACCACTTAACATTCTTAAAATTTAATTTTTTTTTTAAGGTCCGACCGACCCACCGACCAACCCAGACCCCTGGGTAGGTCGAAGTCAGAAACTCTACACAGTCCGACCGACCCAGACCCCTAGGTAGGTCGAAGTCAGAAAACACCCGTTTGGGCTCGTTTTAACTCCGTTCTTCTTCCCGTTTCTTCCCTAACCTTTTCACATGCCTTCTAAACATGTTTAAACACTATAAACTCTCTTAAAACCTACTTAAATCATCCCACAAACTTTTTAAACATTTACTCAATCTTTTACTAAATCCTTAACACTTAGAACATTTTTCCTTACACTTGTAACTTGTAATTTTGGCTAAGACTTCCACTAACCAAAGTGTTCTTCCACAACAAGATAACCACTCCTAAAGCATCATTTTGCATCACACTCATCCCCTTTACACACACTCCTCAAGTCTTTCCCACAAGTTCATAATTAAACCTTCACAAGGCATTACACTTCCATTGTTCACCAAACTTTGCACAAGATTAAACCACATTTCCACCATGACCTTGGTGTATCTAGAAATCATCCATTAGTGCTCTAAACCTCCAAGACTATGCCCAAGGCATCTTAAAACTTAAAAGCACCTTAATTCACTTTCTTTCCCGTCTTAACACTTAACAATTCCTAGTACCTTCTAGGTCATAAAATCTCATTAGAACACATAAACTCCTTTGTTTATCAACTTAATTTTGCCATAGCTTCTCTTGTATCACCTTACACAAAAACACATTGTTTTCCACTTTTATACAATCCAAGAACACTCAATCTCATAATATACATCCTTACACACAAACACATTGTTTTTCATCCTTTAACCACAAAAGACATTCATCTTCACAAGCAATGTTCTTTACACACAACTAAACCTTTAAACTACACTACATCACAATATAGTGCATAAACTTAAATTTCTTTGCACTTAGCCCCTTAAATGATATGGCTCTTAGGCCCTTAAATTGCATAAACCTTATGTTAGGTTATTTACCTCATCTCTTTCAAGACTTCCCACTTGCTTTTCTTTGTTCTTTCTTAATTAAAAACCGGCAAGGAAGCTTGATTACTGGTCAACATTCTAACCAACACATAAATAAGGGCAATGAGTATTAAGCATTATACTTAAGCTCATGAATAAACCCTAGATTAACTTAAGTATTTTAACCACTAAAATAGATATTTACCTTAGATTTGAATGAGAGTTTGAATAAGTAGCAAGGGAGGACTCCTTCTAGTCCTTTGGAGATCAATTCAAGCTACTAAAAAGAGTAAGGCGAGGCACCATTAAGAGGTGATTTTTCGGCCATGTACAAAAATGAAGTGAAACATGGATTTTCTTTGATTTTCCTTACCTTGAAGCAAAAGAGAATGACAAGGCATGAAAAGATGAGCTCATGCTCCTTCAATGGTGAATCTCTGTGGCATCAAACTTGAGCTTTTGAAATTTTGAAAAGATAGAATGGAAGAGCTTGGTCTAACTAGCACAAATATGCCGTTAGAATTTGATTTGGAGCATGGAGTTGGATTTGGCAAGTGTTTGAAGTTGGAGAAGTGTTCTTGCTGTAGCTTGAACGGTTTGGAGCAGAATGAAGAAGAGGGATATGGTGGAGGAGGAAGGGAAATGAAGAAAGTGAGGTGAGAGAATAAAAAAGGTAAGATATTTACTTATAAAAGCAAATAGTCTTTTTACTTTATTTCTTTTTCTTTTCTTTAGTTGGCTGGCTAGGTTGGTGACTCACCACCACTAAAACCGTGCCCCTTCCATAATATAAATATTTATCATCTTTGTTGACCATTTAATTAGGCTAAGTTGACTTAAGTCAAAACTAGCACTATTTGAACACTATTCACTAATTAGTGCACATATTTGTGAAATTTTTGGTTTCCCATTGATTAAGACTTCCTAATATGATATTAAGTAGTACACATGTTCATTAAAGATTAATGATGGACATTTAGCCACTCAAAATCCATTTCTAAGACAATTTTTCAAAAATGTGCATTAAGACCCCTTAAAGCACATTTTGTGTTTTAACTTGTTTTCAACCTTGGTTTTCTTTAGTACTTGATTTAAAATGTTCATTAACATGTTAATAAGGTCTAGGAATGACCTTTAGGAATTATACATGAAATACCCCGGACTTAATTAGGGTGATTAAATTACTCTAATACGATATTAAGGGCCTATTAGAGCCTAATGAATTTTGGTAAAAAGAATAAATCCAAAAGAAACAAGAAAAACGCTTTAAAAGTGAAAAACGCTAAAACGAGCGTTAAGTGACCCTAGGAGAAATACAACCTTAAAGAGGGTACTAGATGAATTTAAAGGCTTAATAATTCCTAAATAATATATGGGAACAATTCTCGAAGAAAACGGATCCATAAAACGAATTAAAAACGCTAATAAAGCTTTAGCGCACGTTTTTCGAGAAAACCCGAAAACGTGACTTTAAGTGGTCAAACAAACCCGCAAAAATTATAGCTCATTAAATAACTATAAATAAACATTAATGGGAGTATAATAGCCATTAAAATTAAAGAAATGAGAAAATTCCAGAAAACGGGCCCGGTCAGTGAATAGTGCTAAATCGGGTAAATTAACGAGCATTTTCTGTAAAAACGAAAAACGATCCAGCTTGTATTGTGATAGTGGGCCGGTTTTATTAATGTAGACAGCCCTCACACATGACTAGTTAGCTAATTAATTAAGTCAAAGAGCAAAAAGCAAAAAGGGTACAAGTACCCCTTTTCCCTCTCTCTCCTCCTTTATTTCTTTTCCCCCTCTCTTTCCTCTCTTCTTCCTCCCACCGATTTTCTCCTCCCTCTCTCTGGTTTGAATGATTTTGAGCTCCTCCCATGGCTACTCCCTCTTTCGCTCCCTCTAGCGCATCCACCTCCAATCACAAAAATAATCACATATTCTCCTTCCTCTCATCCTCCTCTATCATTCTCTCTTTTTCAAAATTCCAAAAGGATGAAGTTGACCTCCATGGGTTTTCCCCATTTGAAGTGAAAAGCACATCATCTTGTAGCTTGGAGTCTCCTCTCTCTACTAAGGTAAAAATATTCATGGAAAACTCATTTTTCCTCATCCTCTTGTGTTGGCCGATTTGCCCATCCTCACACCTTGCTTTCTTCTCGTTTTGGAGCTTCACTTCAACCCTACAATGGTGGAATAATCCCCTTCTTGATTCAAGGGTGAGAAACCATTTAAAAAGCTCCAAAAAGGTAAACCCTGACTATGGTGTTATAAACCTTGCATTGAATTTGTGTTATCCTAAGGGTTGGAATTTTAATTATGTGATTTTTGTGTAATTTGGATGTTGGGATGGAGTTTGGTAACTCCATCACCCATTTGACCGAAATTGAGAAAAGGAAGAGGAAGAGGAGAATTGAAAGGAGACTTGGAAAACTTAAGGTAAGAAATCTACCTTAATGCCTATATTAATTGTTTTAGAATTGGGCTTAGGAAAAATAAAAGATTAAATAAAATCTGGAGCAATAATGTGCTTGATTGTGGTTAGTAGGATTTTGTGAAATGTAGGTTTAGATTAAGGGCCTTGGAGCCAAGTGATTTGGGAATTGTGTTTATATTGTTGTTTGGTGAATTTTGAATGGAGTTTGTGTACTGGTAGGACCCCTTGTGGGTGTGGCTAGATTAGGAATGAAAAATTGATGAGAGTTGATGGATTGGGAGATGTTAAATTTATGGGGAGGTTATGGCAAAATTTTGGTAGAAAATGAGTGTTTTAGATTGCTTGGTTAGTGGGGGAAACTTAAGTGTTCATTTAGGTTGAGTAGAGTAGATTAATAGCCTTGAAATGGGGAATGAAGAATGGGTTTGGGAGGCGTAAAAATCTGTAGCAAAATGATTTGAGAGGATCTTGGAAATGCTAGAAAAGAGTAAGTGTGCAAGACTTAGGAAATGAAAGTTGAACTTGGGTTTCGAAGTGCCAATGTATACGAATGAATGGGATTGGTCATTAGGTGAGTTGGTAAGGTTTGTAAGAGGTAGAAACTAGCAAGAAGAAGCTAGAAATGCATAAGAGTGCAAAATGCAAAATGTGAGAATGCGAATTTGTTGAATTTGAGCAAGACTTGGGTGGTGGATTAAACCAATGATTTGGAGTGGTTTAGAGCATGTGTTAGGGAGTTTAATTATGTGGAAAACTTGTGGAAAGATTAGGGAAAGTTTGAGGGTAGTTTAAGGGTTGATTAGGGGGTGAAAAATCATCCTTGTAGCAGGTTCTAGCAGGGTCCAGGACTTGGTCCTTGGACAAAGTCCCGGACCACCCTTTAAAAATAGGCCGAGAATCCTTGCAGCACTTGGTCCGAGACTTAAGAGATGGACAAGGTCCCGGACCACCATTAAAATGTAGCCGAGAGTTCACCCTGCACTTGGTCCGAGACTTGAAAGATGGACAAGGTCCCGGTCCACCCATGAAAATCCATCCGAGAGTTTGGCAATGTATTGGTCCGGGACTTTAGGTAAGGACCAAGTCCCGGACCACCCCCAGAATTCAATAGAGAGTGTTTTAAGGGTTCTATACATGGGGGATTGATTGGTATTGGGTTTAGGAGTTGTTTGGTGACCTTTAAAGGTCCTAAGATGTGTAAACAAGTATGAGAAGTGATTGAGATAGTGGTGAGTCTAAGAGCACATAAACTAAACCAAAGAATAATGGGTTAACGGGGTTAATTACGGGAGTACTAGCCTACATTCTGTAGTACTTTAAATTAATGAAGATGTTTGAAATATTATCAGTGAATCAAGAGTAAGGCTCGAGGAACGAGTGTGAACCGAGGAACATGAGAACACCCTGTAAGGTTAACCCGGTGAAAGGTATGATATCCTCATGCTCAGTATCCTAACTTGGTTTCCCCGATTTGTGTGCTTGTTTGATTGTGTGATCACCTAACAAAATAAATGCACGAATTGGACTGTGTGTACCCTCTTGTGTTAGTAATGTAATGCTTGTGATTGGTTTGTTGACTAAACTGAAGTTTGTATAATTCATGAAATGTGGATTGTGAATGGATTGCTTGTATGTGAATGTGTGTTGTGGTGCGACCCATAATAGGGTCTTGTTTGAGTAGTGACTCATAAGATGAGTCAAGTGCGAAATAACATAATGTGGCAACACACTAAAACTATCGAACCAAGAAACGATAATCTAAACCTACGAACTCACTAGAACGTGAGAGAATTGTACGAGAAACTAGTAAACTCCCGATAACGGTTAGATAACCGAATTGATTTAATCCACACAACAACAATAGTGGAAGTATATGAGTAACCTCTATCTAGAGGAGTGATAATTGTTCAAATCTTGAACCTTGAGTAAACAAAAGCATGGTAAGGGATCACCAAACCCCTTAGTGACATCGTCGAACCCTAATTGGAGGAACCGACTAAAATAAACAATGTCCCGAACTTGAGAGTATTCGATAAGTTGGTTAAAACGCTAAATCTTAGAATACTTGACATTGAGAATTCCCTAAGCTAATGAAGGATATCGAGAGAGATACTCCTAGGCTAATATATGAGATTGAGAAATGACTCCGAGAGAGGAGTTTTGGGAATTTGAGTAGCCCGGTAGTGAACCGGACATTTGAGTATTTGAGGAGCTAACTGTATAGCCCTATTTGTATTTGAGCCCGGTGGTGGGTCTTGTGTATGACCTTGCCCGGAGGTCATGAGAATGACTTAACACATATCTTGAGTATTGAGTATTGGATGGTGAACTTGAGTATTGAGTGTATGAGTATTGAGAATGGAGTGGTGAGTTGAGAACTTGAGAATTGAGTTGAGCCTTGTAGGCCTTGTGAGATTGTGAGTAAGAGTACCCAAGAGAGTGGGTAAGACATGAGCAAAAGAGTAAGGCGTAGAGAGGTAGAAACCCTCAAGCCTAAGTATATAACAAACTAAACTAACCTCTTGTGTGTGCTAGTGTTTGTGTTCAGTGTTGAACTTGATTGTGAATGTACATATATAACGTATGTTGTATGCATGTTGTTTGTAATAAAATGAATTGCATGCTCTCGACCAATTAGTCGGCGTACCCTCACTAGTACGCGGGTTATGCGGAAGTCATATGCAGCGTAAGCAGAGCCCCTTGGGGCAATATTTTTATTTTCTAGGTACAATGAAGCCATCATCTGTTCGAGAGTAGGATGGGGTTGTAATAAATATGGGTAGCTGTTCGAGAATTATATTTGGGTTGTATTGTGGAAGTGTAAGACCAACATGTGGTCAATAATTTGGGGAATTGTAATAGATACTCGGTATAGTAATGAATGGTTATTGTATTGTATATATTGGAATTAAAAGTTGTGTTTGGTTGTGAACTGATTAAGTAATGGAAGTATGACTTGTACAGTGTACTCGGTATAAGACCCATCAGGCCGATATTGTAATTGTTGTTGTATTTGAGT